>CM034009.1:120292-142850 GCA_019603395.1 Cyrtorhinus lividipennis
CCTACATGTGCAGATGGCGGGAGTTTTCTGGGATGTAGTTGGGGGGGGGGGGGGGGTGACAAAGCGCTGCAAATAGTTGGCTATCGGCTGTGAGCTCTTACAGAGTGCGCATCATATTTCATCCAAACTTGTGGCCATGAGTAAAGCGGCGCTACACTAAAGCGGCAAGAAGACCCAAGAACTCATTAAGGCAGCTTACAGAGTGCCATGAGCAGATCAACCGTATTTGAGAAGCAAAAGCTTTCCTGAGAGAAGAATACGTCGAAGATGCCAAGCACTCTGGACGCCCTTTAACCACAAAAAGGACAACAATGCGGCACGAGTGAAAAATCTATTGAGCAGTGTCTGTCGATGAGTGTGAGAATGTTATCCAAAGAATTGTGAATGCCTAAAACTGAAGTGCAAGAAATTGTGACTGAAATCTGGCCATGAGAAAGGTTCATGCAACGTTGGTGCTGCGTGTGCTCTCAGATGAGCAAAAAGAAAACCGCGCGCAACTTTTACAAGAAAATCTCGACCTTGAGAACAAAAATCCACACTCTTTAGACAATGTGTTTTCTGGGGTTGACTTGCTTCTCTTTCCCAAGCTCAAGACCGCATTGAAAGGGCGCCACCATGGGTTGGTGGAAGCTCTTCAAAATGCTCAGATGAGTGCTGTAACAGACATCCAAGAGTCAGCCTTCCAGGATGCGTATGCTGAGTAGAAACTCACTGACAATGTTGTCTCCATGCCCAAAGGGGTTTTTCAGAAGTTATGTGCCCGTATGACAAATTAATGTCTTTGTCCAACTCAGTCTTACTACTTTCAGGATGCCCCCTGCATGTTCTCATCCTACTCCTTCTATCCATTGTGTCGAAATTAGCATGATTTAAGATGTTGTGAAACTAGGCTGATGAAAATCAATCTCAAACCTATTCAAAGTACTGCCCCTTCGAAATCGATGTCATCCATCATGCACACTTCAAACATGCCCAAATTAATCTAGTTAGAACGACTGACGCCCAAAGACCGTGTCTTCCATCTTCCACCAGCATTGTAGGTACGGATTTGACATTACTGAATCGATCTCGTTTGGAGAGCTATTTCGGACGTTTGATTCCTTGCCAATTTCTCGAGCATCTCCCGAGACAAAGGTTTGCCTCCGTGGCCTCCTTTTTAACGCTACAACGGCGTTTAACCGCGGGGAATAAACACAACCATAAGGGACCCATCATGAAAAGTTTTCTTGTTTATTGAAGAACGTCGCTAAAGAAGAACCCGTGTATACGTTGGAGTTGTCGTTAAAGCAGACAAATATTTAGACGACCCCGAGAGCCTGAGGGAACTCTAAATCTTGGAAAAAGAGAAGAAAAAGCCAGATCTGTTTGTTGAAACATTGCAGCTTGAGGTTTTTTCGTCGAACGATAACAAGATTCGGAGTGGAATGAAGAGAGAAGATTGCGTGTGTTAAAGAAGAAGACGCCAGGTGATTAAGGGCATAGTGGCTCCTACTTTTTGGCAACGTTCAAGTCGTCTTTTTGCCGCTCATTATCCTCTCTAGTCGATATAAACAAATTTCATCAACACCGCTTTAGTCGACCTGCGGTATTTTTAACACTACAAAGTAAATCGGGATTCAGCGTCCATGAAAAAAACCCATTTGCTAATATACACAAGGAGGCAAAAATTGCAATTTGGCGACAACGTACTGTGATGTATCCAGTCAAATCGATCAAGGAATCCAATGAACCTGGGTCGCAAAACCTTTGGTTATTGGCAAAAACCACACATGATTGTTTTCCAACCCTATTGTAAAATCACAGTTGTTATTTATTCCTCGAACCAGGCGCATGGAGACTAATTTGAATCGATTCGGCGTCCATAACCTCATCTGGTGGGCGCCAATCGTTCCCGGACCGTTTATTGGATTCAGGTCCAAAATTTAGGGGAAATGATACCCCACACGCCTAGGTACCAGAAATTCGAAAACCCACATTCGAAAGGATAGATACATACCCATTTTGACCCATACCTCTTCGGGGGTGCCAATCGTTCAGACTCGTCTCATTGGATCACCGTCAAAATTAGGTGGAAAATGATACCCCAGATGGCTAGAAACCAGAAATCTTGAAAACCCAATTTCAAAATGGGTAGGTACATACCAATTTTGATCAATCACCTCTTTCAGAGGGCGCCAAAATAGGCAGATTGATACCCTTTTCGACCCAAAACCTCTTCTTTATGACGGGTTTTTGAGATTGTTGCCTATCTAGGCGTGTGAGGTATCATTTTCCTTTGAAAATGTACTATTGAACTCGGAATCCATTTAGATTGGTTCTGGAACGTTTGGTACCCACTGGGGGTGGATATTGGTGAAATACATACCTAGCTCCCTATATCAAAAGTGGGTTTTTGAGATTTCAACACCTAAGCGTGTGGGGGATCATTTCCCACTAAATTTTGGACGCTGAATCAAATGGAACGGGTCCCGGACCGATTGACGCCCACCTTTGGAAGAGGTTGTGGGTCAAAATGGGTAGGTATCTATCTGCCTAATCCAAAAGTGGGTTTTTAGATTTCTGGTAGCTAGGCGTGTGGGGTATCATTTTCCACTAAATGTTGGACGCCGAATCGATTGGAAAGAGTCCGGGACACTCCAAACTCAATGTTTTCCCTACGCTCTTGCTCCACAACTAGGAATACCCTAACGGGATAAGCCTCAAGGTAAGGACAGCCAATGTCTTGCTGAAAATTGCTGATTTTTTAAGACTAGTACAATGAGGTTTAGACCTCGTATTCCGATTTGGTCACATTTTTTCATTAGTCAACTTTCATGTTTACTGCATTCTCGGCAATATAAATTAAAATGTTCATGCATTTCTATAACAGGCCACATAATCACATCAAAAAGACACCGGAGAGGTACTATAATTCACAAATGGTGGTTCAATGGTCTCATGAGGTACCTAAACACTTTTTAACATCCAGAAAACAACTAACTGTACAGGCTGAATGCTATCGTTAGCAACTTTTGCAAGTTAGAAGATTCTGAATTTTAATTTTCAATCCTCACGGCGCCATCTTTAAAAATCACTTTGTCTACAACTTGCTACATATTATCAAATATGCGAGCGGAACGAGAGAAGAGTGAAAAACAGGTTTTGTTCTGAATCAGGTTTGCCTTGAAACGCCCAACTCGCAGAGACCAACTCGTTTCATCACTTTCTCGTGCGAAACAAATATTTTGTACTGCCTCTGGCAGCGGGTATGTTGGAACGGTGCGCTATAGATAGATATCGATATTGTTCCAAATCATTATGATATGCAATCGAAGTTTGGGAATATCGATATTACAAATAACAACATTTAACCTGTTGTTGTCAGGAATTAGAGGACGAATCCTCAGATCTTGCCACTGCCTACCCACTGCAAGAGACTTCAGTTACATCACAAACATGGCTAATCCTCATCCAGGGAATCTATGAGGTGCCTACAGTGAAATAAAGCGCTTCTGGTGGAGCAAATTGTAGACTTCCTAGGCTGCCGTCATGTATGCGTTGATTCTACTGGTTGTTGTCGACCTAAACGCTCATTACAAACCCGGTTCAGAATTAATCGTCTTTATATTGCGGATGATAATCCCAATAACACACATCCAATGTGGTGAATCAATTAGAGGAGTTGTAAGATGAAATCCGTCATAGTTGTGATGGGTGTACAGTTGCTGATATTCAAGGAACAGGGAAAAATAGCCAAACTGTACTTTAATTAGGAGCCATTGCGGTTCACAAGCAAAATGATAGCCTAAGAGACGGAGAAACAATAGAGTAAACTCAACAGCAACAACACTGGTGTGCTGGTTGGTGAATTGTGGAGGTTGGTCCCACTCAATCAAATCAAAGTACACATAACAATATAATATAAATTATGAACCCTACTTGTAGTAATCTCATTGTACCGTCGGGACATCCCGGAACGATTGGCACCCACCATTTCAATAGGTTTTTGAGATTTCAGGTACATAGGCGTGTTGGGTATTATTTTCCACTGATTTTCGGACGCTGAATCGATTGGAACGAGCAAGGGACATACACACTTAATGTTTTCTTCATGCTCCTGGTCCAAGAATGTGTGATGGCTGTGATTGATTCTTGTTCAACACCCCAAATGTTTTTTTACGTCTTAAATCTCACTGAATCAAATCTAAAGTCGTGGCAACTGCGCAAATCGCATCGCGGAAACATCCGACCGGAAGTCCTGGTTAACCTATGCAGTGAAATAACGCAATAGCCGACAAGGACGCGCCTAGGATGTCCGTTAGAACGGAAGTACTTTCCCTAATTTATTCTCATTCCCTTTTTATATCTTCAATGAATATTGATGGTCGATGGTTGACGTACTAGAGTGGGAGGGCGTTTAAAAAAACGCAGCAAATTCATTCACAGGTGTTGTTTGTTCCTCGGAACTGAAGCGTGGAGTGTCAGTTCTTCAATATGGGAAAAATGGGGAAAACAGTCGTTGTGGCGAGTCCCGGACCCATTTCAATCGATTTAGCGCGTAAAATTTAGTGGAAAATGATACCCCACACGCCTAGGTATCAGAAATCTGAAAAACCCGAATTAGAAATCGGTATGTAGATACCCATTTTGACCCATAACCTCATCCAATGGGCAAAAATAGTTCCGGGGCCCATCTCATTGGATTCAGCAGTCAAAATTTAGTAGAAAATGATACCCCAAACGCCTAGGTACCAGCAATTTTGAAAACACACATTCGATATAGCTGGATAGATACCCATTTTGACCCATAACTTCATTCAGAGGGCACCAATCGTTCCCGGACCCATTTCATCGGATTCAGTGCCCAGAATTTAGTGGAAAACGATACCCCACAAATCTAGGTACCAGAAATCTCGAAAACTCATTTTTAGAAAAGCAATTTGACCTCTGCCTCCCCCCTCACTCCTAAATTTGGGAAAAGTTTCGAGGAACAACAACCAAAAACGGGTCCATGACCAACATTTTCAGGATTTTAGAAATTTTTCTACTACTAAAATCGGCGTGGACTCGCTGCTTACTCTGATCTATACTCCTTGAAACGCCCATTTTACAACGATCAAACCATTACGTGTTAATATAAGCCCCACTATTCGACTATTAACGAATTGGCCCTAAAGGATACAGTTACTTAACATTTTAATACGGTATCGTATTTTCTCTATGACTCACCCTCGTTCATCAATGAGCTGCACGCTGCTATTTCGCCTGTTGAACGCGAAACAATTTTTCACCCTGATTCCATTCGAACCTGCGAACATACATTAAATAAGAACACATAATGAATGAAAGATATGCTGTCATCAAAACAAAATTGCACGTACAATTGAAAACAACACACGAGGAAGTCGGCGAAGGAAAATTGGCACCGAACAATTCTGAGGGATTTTGTGTAAAAAGATTCTGCTCGCATGAACACGCAAGGGCAATACTGGTAGCTACGAGTATCGATTAATCAAAATAATCGATGTTTTTTATAACTAAATAGTCGTTTTTTATCAATGTTGAATAAGTTTGATAAATTGCAGCATTGAATAGAGAGGGTTCTGGAATTAGTCGATTAGCCTATTTTTCAGGATCTAGGGACATAAGTTTATTAGCAATTTTTGATTTTAACATTTTATAAGCTTTCAAGATCAATCTGTGAAATCATGAAGTAGTTTCACCCTGTATTATACGTATTTTGTTTACCTTTTCCCTGGTTCTTCACAAATCCTTCTAGTAGAACCTTTTTGGCATAGGTTGGTCAACCAGCCAAGAGATTTCTTTTACATGACATGACAGACGGTCAGCCATGATCACGTGATCAAGTGCCAATTACAATGGTTGGACTGTTGGTCATGTCATTAACAGCTACAGCTATTATACCTACCATAGAAAACAACCAGAAAATTAAAGTGTATTATTTCTCAGAAATGTATAAAATCTCCTATAATATGATAAAATAAATCTTGTCAGTTATGATTACGCTACCTAAACAAACTAACTTGGCCTGTTCTGCTTCTGCAATGAAATTATTATTTTTTGTAAAGGCTTCATCAATATATGTTTTCAGGATGTATAATCGATTAATCGATTTTCAATGTACCAGTTCATCGACGTATCGATTAATCATTTTCATAAAATGACTGTTGTCATTAATTGACGTTTTTAAGGTACCCCAGAAGGCTTTGCCCAGGGAGAAGGGGGTGGCAGTGTGGCCACCATACACTCTTTTTGATTTTTCTTCAACCACTTAGCGTCCCTTACAATTGATAAGCCTTTAATGAAGTTGTACTCGCGACCCTAAAGAGCCTGCTGCCAGTAGTGACCACTTTCCAATATACCGAAGTATAATAAGTGCCACGCGACGATAGTATAATTTTCATTAAATTCAGACAGGCTGAAGAAATAAAAAAGAGCCAAGCCATTCGAAAAAAAAAAATCTCATCGTCAGCCGTTTTCCGCGACTGGTTCTGCGGATGACGTCACCGCCAGAACCGAACCCGAGAAAAAGAAGCCCCCCCCCCCCCCCCTATCGAGTAGGAGGTAACCTGGATAATGCTTAGGTGACATTTTACATTTTACAAGTGGGATGTCGAGGGGTTGTGAGGCAAAAGCTAAAACAGCAGAATAGTAGTCCGTACAATTTTTAACATAAACTGGCAATAACGTTTTTTGGATTCAGTACTTAGCCATTTTGACCCATAACCTCTTCCAGTGGGCACCAATCGGTTTGGGACCCATCTCAACGGATTCAGCGTCCAAAATTTAGTGGAAAATGATACTCCACACGCCTAAACTTACCGAAAATTTCGAAAATCCATTCTTTGGGAGACACATTTCTCATACGCGGTTTTAAGAAGTAGAAAATAGTCTAAAAATTAGAAAGTCTGGGTAAATACCCGTTTTCGGCTTCGTTCCTCGGAAATTTCAGCCTGATCGGACCAAATTTGGGATGAGAGGGGGAGGTTATGGGCCAAAATTTGTTTTTGAATAATGGTTTTCAAGATTTTATGCGATCTAGGGGCGTGGGGTATCATTTTCCACTAAATTTTGGACACTGAATCCATTGAGATGGGCCCGGACCGATTGGTGCCAACTGGAGGTGGGTGCGGGACACGATAGGCACCTAAATCCATTTCAAAAGTGGATTTTTGAGATTTCTGGTACCTAGGCGTGTGGGGATATCATTTTCCAATAAATTTTGAATGCTGAATCAATTAGAATGCCTCCCAGACAATCATCTTTACTCTTTGCACCATAATCTTGCTCTAAGAAATAATTTGCAGCGTACTCGAAGGAAAGGTAACCTCTCTTTCTGTCCTCCTCCAGTTCTTTCGGCTACCTTCTCCAACCTTCTCCCAGAGGTCGTCTCAAACAGAACGCACCTCGTCAAGCGTCAACTCAGGAATTTCCGTCCCGTGAGTCATTTCAATTTTTCCCACTCCCTGTCGACTGTGGACCGCCTTCTCCGAAAGGATCGCTCCCATTGTGACGTCAGAGAGGCGAAACTGATTCACAATTCACACAGATGAAGCGACTTCACTTCCAGGAACGTTTGAACAGTCAACGGAGTTCGAGGGATTTTAGTAGAATTGTGAGAGAACATTCGTGTCTTCGAAGTACTCAAATTTTGTGCCCGGCAATTGGAAAAATTGTACTTATTTCGGTTGCTTGTAGACATTGGGAGAACGACGAGGGGCAAAGAAAAAGCGAGCCAACGGGGTTTTGACATAAGAACATGATCTGTTTAAGGAAACGATATCGATTGATCTTCTGCAGATAATCACGCACTAAATTCACAATGAATGTACTCGACCAACTCAAATTAAAGGCAAAATTCATGGCAAGTTAGATCACGCAGGAGAGCATTGGCATTTGTACTTTACTCCAAACCGTTGAATTCCATGAATAATCAGAAATTTTGCCTTATAATATCATATTATGATGTCTAGATCTTCCGCAGGAGTTGATACTCATTGGAGCAATAAATAGTGAGCGAACAGGGCTCATGCCAATCGATTCAGCGTCCAAAATTTAGAGAAAAATGATACCCCACACGCCTAGGTACCAAAAATTTCGAAAACACACATTCAAATTGAGTAGATAGACACCCATTTTGACCCATAACCTCTTCCGGTGGGCGCCAATCGTTCTGGGACCCGTCTCATTGGATTCAGCGTCCAAAATTTAGTGGAAAACGATACCACACACGCCTAAGTACCAACAATTTTGAAAACCCACATTCGAAATAGCTTGATCGATACCCATTTTGACCCATAACTACCTCCAGTGGGGATCAATCGGTCCAAGACTTGCATTCAGCGTCCAAAATATAGTGGTTAACGACACCCCACACGCCTATTTTCCTATAAAAAAAAAATCTCAAAATTGGGTTTCACGTTGTAGTAGAAAATAATGTAAAAATGGTTTTGATCAAAATCACTTATATTACCCTCTGCAATGATGCCCTCTGAAATCCTAAAATGATAATTAATTAATTATTCATTCAAAACCAAAATGTCTGCAGAACACTGAAAATTTTCTAAAACAATGAGAAGACTCCTTAGGAGGATTTGCTAAAGTGTTACTAACTCTTAACTCTGTAAGGAGTCAGCAACACGATAGCAAACACCTTTCAAAATCACTGCCATGAAGGTTTTGTTATCATGTTTTTGCCTTTTTATGTGACTAAAACTGTGATAAACGCAACTCAATTTCTTTATAAGATATGAACAGTTTTTTTTTTTACGGATACCTTCCTCAAAAATCTCAAGTACCAACTATAGCCAGAATTTCAACTTCTAGTTTCAAATTTTTAGAAATTTGTCTGTCATTACAATCGGCGTGGATGGCGGACATATCGGTTTCTGTTAGGAGACAATTTTCTACAAATTTGAAATTTGGGTGGAAAACCCCATTTTTGGCTTCTCGCAAATTTGCCGCGAACAATAACTGGAAGCTTTACATTTCGCTCAGTAAAAAGTAAAATAGTAAAGAGTATAATATTTACGGTGGTAGTGAGGGGATGGTTATGTACATGAAACCGCGTTTGTCTACTCTGAATAGGTAACCAGGTATACAACCAACGTAGTACATAAATGGAAATGGATTTTTTTCAACGTATTTTCATAACTCGAACGAACGACCTCCCTCATTAGAAAGTTCCTCAACTTCCTTCATCGGCGTCACGACTGAAATGAAGGCAACTTTAACCTTTAATCTACACATTTAAAGAAGGATTACCAACGGCGCAAGAACAAGAGATTATTTTTGTCCTTCACAATCAAGGTTTTACAGAAGAATCGATATTTGAACCGGACCAAGCGGTGATTTGTCAAACAATCTATAAATGGGGTGTACCCCGGGGGTATGAAATTAGTCAAGTTTTATTTTTTACAATGTTGTCCATAACTACAGAAGGGGAAAAGGGTTTCAGATACATTAGAAATGCTGTGAATAATGGATTTTTGCATAGAAACAGCTACCCCTGAACGGTGACGTCACAACCTGCGTAAAAAGTGAAACGATAGCTTCATTTGAGACAAATTTGACGAACTACAACAGCAGTCATTGCCGTCCAGGGTGCTGCGCTCTAGCAGACAATTTTAGACAATTGAAAGTTTCCTCCCCTGGTTTTGTTGTAAACAAACCTTGATAAACAAGAAGCAACAAAGATAAATCACTCTTGATAAGATACTGACTGAAACGCAGCTGTGGACGTTCTTGAAACTAATGATAGTGATAACTCAGAAATCAGGGTAAACCTCACATGGGTGTCCCAACAGGGGCAGGAAGGAAAACGCTGAATGCTGACGACACAGAATTTTTTTAAATTTATTGGTTGGTTATTTCTTGAATAATCAACCTATGTTTTCATGCAAAAAGTCAATCTCTCCAAACAAAGTGTCAAAATGTGTACATCAAACAATGGATTTTCAAGATTTTTGCAATCTAGGCGTGTGGGGTATCATTTTCCACTAAATTTTGGACGCTGAATCGAATGAGACGGGTCCCGGAACGATTGGCGCCCACCGCAAAAGGTTATGGGTCAAAATGAGTACCTATTTACCAATTTTGAATGTGTGTTTTCAAGATTTCTGGTACCTAGCCGTGTGGGGTATCATTTTCGACTAAATTTTGGATGCCAGATCAAACGAGATGAATCCTGGAACGATTGGCTTTCTCCATTTTTTTTTTTTTTTTTTAATTAGTGGGTACATTTTATTTGGTTTGCGTACAATACTTGGGCCGAAATAAGTCTTTGGCAGCCGAAATGAGATTTGAAAGCCAAAACATGAGGTTTTGGTGGCCAAAATGAGCTTTTACAGAGAACTTTGACACCCCAGAATGCTCCAGGTGGGCGAAGTGAATTTTTGAGAGCCAAAGTGAACTTTTGATGTCGTAAAAAGAAACCCTCGACGTAAAAGATGTTTCTTTTCTGGCGAAATTTGCCTTTTGGAAGACTCGATTGAGCGTTTGTTGGCCCAAATGAACTCTTGGGGGAAACGAAAAGTGGCATTTGGAACCTAAGTAACTTGAGATTGGTAAATCTTACCGTCTGGCCGAGAAATGTCAGCTCTGATGACGTAAGGGCGGCTGTACACCACTTCTTGGAGTCGTCGTTTTTTCTCTGAATCCATTATTTTCAGAGACACCAACGAGGTTTCATTTCTAAAAGCAAAAAAAGTGAGTGGATATGTTAAATAAAATAAATAAATGATGATTTTATGACAAAAACTGACAGTGGTCGGTTTATTTAATATTATTTCTAGGTTAAAGGCGCCTCTGTGAGCGCTAATGGAACTTCAGGTCGATAGAGCGTAAAACAACGTATTGCGCAACCTTTCCACACATAAGTCGTTGTACAACTCAATGCCGTGAGCCAAAAGGGAAAGTGTCGGACTTGACATATGACCGCGTGTAAAACGGCGACCAAAAGGTTGCGTTCTCAAAATAAAACCAACCAAGTCCCCAAAAATAATAAAATATCGATTTAAATAGGTGAGACATTTTTAAAGACCGTATACTGTTCAGCTAAAAATAAATTACAATAAAAAAGCCAAATTTTTCTACTTTTTCAAAAACCTTTTCCAAGGCTATTTATAAAAGTAAATTGCCAAACTTACTTGGAATTTTTAAAGCCAGCTTTTCCACAAGTGATAACGTAGAACTTGTCGTCGGCAAGTTCCAAGGTCTTGTGAATCCTTACAGCAATTGGCAGCGATCTTTCGTCAGTTTTCTGCAACAAAATTTCGTACGAATGAGTCTGAAGTAAGTAATAATGGAGGGGGCATGGGGGAAATGAAGGACAACAGTGAATGTGGAGTGTCCCGGACTCATTCCATTCGATTCAGCGCTCGAAATTTAGTGAAAAATGATACCCCATACGCCTTGGTACCGAAAAATGTCAAATCCCACTTTTGAGGAACCCATTTTGACCAGCACCCGCCAATGGTTAGCACCAATCGGTTTGTGACCCACGTCAATGGATTCAGTGTTCAAAATTTACTGGAAAATGATACCATAAACGCCTACGTATCCAAGAACTTCATGAACCTACCTACTTCAAGGTAGGTAGGTTTTTAATCAATTTTTACCCATACCCACTTTCAATCTCGAGATTTTTAGAACTCACATTTGAAACGAGAACGCCGCAATAATCAGACGATTGAACCTGAGCAAATAGGTTCACAACGAGAGTGGCTTGACTAGAACCGTTACCATATGCCAAACATGGCAATGTCCGGTAATCTTTAGCGTGCAGTGCACCTGAAACAAAAAGAAATTGTAAACAAAATGAAATTGCTAACGTGAGGCAACATATTGTAAAATACGAAATAAAGAAGTACGTCAGATGAGCAGCAAGACTGGGAGAAAACCCCCACTTGACCCCACTACTGGCAGAGTAGGGGAAAACCCCACCACTAGGGATATAAATACCCTGAGCGAGAGACAGAAAGTCAGTTGAGAGTCATTTACGAATCAGCTCCAACCTCTGCCTACATACCATGAAAGAAAAAGCCTCTCTCTCATGCCACATATCCTCAAACTCCAGTTCTGTATTCTTCTCTTGTCCTTGCCATCTCTTACAAGGCCCTTATTTCCTCTCTCCACTCATACTTATTTGAGTGTGGACACTTTTGCATGATCACATTTTTGGGTCAGTCAGGCATTCAAGTTAAACCTCTTATTCCTTGTTCAACTGCATTTGACTTGATGAGATTTTTGCATTGGTCAGGCTTTTGATTCAAGCGTCCTTCCCAAAGTCAACTGCTGTTGACATGATCAGATCTTGGATCAGTCAAGGGTTTGGCTCAAACCTCCTTCTCTAAGTCAACTTCTCTTGACATGGTCACATTTTGGATCGGCCAAGAATCATCCCATCCATTCCAGACATACTCAATAGACGTGATCCAATTTGGATCAGTTAGGTGTCTGGTTCCTACTTAATTTGTGATACACAAATTCCAGGCAAGAGAAGACTTTGAGTGCAGGAATGTACATATTATTCAGTTTCAGATTTTCTTGTTTCAACTGATTATGCAACTCTATGATACTAATGCGTAAGTTTTGAAGATTATTTCGGTCTGTACAAGACTGGATCTTGTAACCTCTCTACTCTGCCTACTGAATGCCTTTTCTGGCGTGAAACTCTTAACCAATCCCGAGAAGGATACCCGAAAATAATCCTACTCCATCATGCGTAAACAGTTCAGATCACAGTTGATGCTTCGTTTGTTGGCAAAGGAATTCAATAATATTGTATGTGGAATTTCGTGCTAGAGGGTAGGAGCAAGTTGTTTATAGATTCATCTGTGACCATCTAAAGGTTGATTTGTAATGAACGTCTGACAACAAGTACACTTAGTTTGCCAAGTCCCGCTAGACCTCAGCACAGTCGTGATAAGTCCCAATATCATGTAAGCCCTTTGAGAACTACATCTACCCGCCATTTATGTAAAAATATGCAATTTAGGCAAAAATAGGCAAGTTGGGTGGGTTTTTGGCCCTAAATTAATGAATCAATAAAAAAGACATCCTTCACGAAATATTATTGTCAGAGGTAGCCAAATTGTATTGAGCGCAGCATTCTTCAAAATTATCGGCTGAATAGATTTCTAGCTCAGGCTCATTTTCATAGGCAGAAAACCCTACTGGTGTTGAGTGTTTAACGACAGCAGAAGTAGGCTTTGAGAGACACTGCTACAATAGTGAAAACTTGGCTGCTATCACAGAAGGAATACAATTGCTCTGAGGTCTAGCAGGTGCACTTGTGTGTTGGAAAAAAACAACTAAATATGTGGGAGAATTTTGGTGAGCGGGAGTTGGCAATTCTGACTCAAAGGGACAATTTATTAACCAGAAATGTAGCGGCCATATTTAAACAGAGATAGAGACAAATATCCCGTAAATGAACCCAGAAATAGTTAATTTTTGGTCAGCAGATGTATCTCTATTCTTCCAGTCAAACTAAAGCGTGATCCAAAGTGCAGTAATCATATCGTTCACTATCACAATTTTATGATCATGGAATAAAAAGAAGCGAGAAACATGAATAATTACCCAAAAACTAGTGTGTTCATTCAGGTCAAAGTTCACGGCTTGCACAAAGGTCTCTCCTTGTTTTACTTTTCATTGATTAAATTTAAGCAAAATTAAATTCTCTGGATGATGAATGCTTACTACAGACGAGATAACAGTTGAGCTTACCGATAAAGGAGGCGTTGGTTTGTACTTTGATTGTCATGAAGCCTGCTTTGCATGTAGCAGTGACAATGGGGTTGAAATCTTGCTCAACGAGTGGTTGGCATGTTCCCTGAAACACAAAAATTATCACAAATTACACTTTTTTGAAGAGGTTATAAGGAAAATTGAAATAAAAGAGAAATCTCGCGATCCTTCAGAATGAGCTGTCAATAAAACATTACATTATCAGACCCTGGAGTGGAAATCCATTGACCATATTAGGAGCAGAAACGAAATTTGTCATCAGGCGCCGATAGAGCGCTCTCATGTCAGACATGCGCACTAATGCAGGAGAGCCCTTGGCTTCTTGAATGTAGTTGTAAATGGTAATGCACTATCCAGAATTGAAGGAAATGTGAGAACTACCCATATGAAACCAGCTTTATTAAATAGCGTGAAGGACAAAGAAGTTACACACATGGGTCTAAGAGCGGCCATCTTGAGGATCTGCACTCGTCCGCCAACGTGATTTGGGAGCATTCTAACCATATTATGTGACAAAGGTCTCCTGCCGCCTTGACATTCCAATCTCAACTCCTTTTTGCCAATTAAAGACATAGGTGACGAAATATAAGAGATGAACTTTGCATGTAGACTATTTCTGCACCCTACGGAAGGACTTATTACGTAATAATACTCTAAAACACCGAGAAATTGTCCAAATTACTTCTCATGACGCGGATCCGCATCAGAGCTATTTTGGAATGTGGCTTGTTCGTGTTGTTGGTAGCTTTTGAAATCCTTTTGCGTGATTCACGTAGCGAGATGTAGTTGACAAGAGTGGCGTCACAGAAAATACTAATGAGTTTCTGATGACAAGATCCCAATAACATTCATCTTCTACTTCAACTAGCACTTCTAAATCTAATTCAATATTTTACAAACCAAATTGAACATTATCCAAATCAAATTCTACATGTTCCAAATTAAATTCAACATTTTACAAATTAATTTAAACATATTACAAAACAAATTAAGCACTTTCCAAACAAACTAAACATTTTCTAAATTCAACCAGCATGGAATGGAAAATTAATTTGTTTTGAAGTGAAAACACCATAAAGAAGAGATCCTCCTCTTGTTCCTTCTTCATGACGCTTCTTCTTATCTCCTCAATTGACACGATTGATTACCCGTCCAGGTTGGAAATCTGAGTTTTGTCGTTGCTCATAGTAAAGTGGTGATATGACTTAATGATGACTTTTGCACTTATAATTATAATTGTAATATCTGTGTATCTTATCATATCTTGGGTATCTTATAATTGTAAAAGGAGGGGTAACTGGCAAAGAAAGAAGATGACAATGTTGCAGATGTTGAAATGAGGAGGAATATAATGTTAAATTCGTTTGAATGTTTGTATTATTTTTTAACATGTTGAATTTAGTTTGTAAAGTATGGAATTACGAGTAGATTTTGAATTGCCATAAATGGCTGTAAGCCCCCAGGCTTGCTGCCTCCAGAAGGCCAGAAGGGAGGGAGCATGCGCCAGGATGCGCGCACAGCTCCTGCCCAGACATCGCATTTTGAAGAGAGCTCCAGCGCTCACTCGTTGCTAAGTTGCCCAACCGGGCGGTTGTGCCGCTCCAACTGGGGGGCCCAAAATGTTGGAGTCATATATTTTTGTAACCCTGTCGTGCAAGAGATTTCTCACTCAGTCCATCCTGGCTTTGTCCTGTGCTCGCTCTGAAGTGAACTCTGCGACCGTGCTGAAGTCGACTGAAGCTGTAATATTGTGTTCCCCATGAGATAAAGGACTCAAGTTAATAAGCCTCGCTGTGTACCTTCGGGACAGCGTGCTCCCTCCTGTTTTTCCTTCGGCGTTGACGCCGTTTTTGTCAGCCGGTATTGTTGCACTTGCTCATTAATTGTATTTCATGTATCATGTATTAATTGTATTTTTATGCTCCACATGTTGTCTATTTTACTTTGTCAAATTACTTTGTCTTCTATCAATAGTAGCCCAGGTTAAGGCAAATTCTCCTTTGCAACGAGTCCTTGTTTTCAATTATAATTCAGTTTGTATCAATGTATTTTATGTTCATTCTTGGTATCCCTAGTTGCTCAGTCGTAAGTCTTGGACTTACATCCTGTATCCTCTCGCTAGGTCGCTTCCAAATTCTCCGAAGAAACCCGAATTAAATTATAGTAAATTCATAACAGATTTTAATTCGAGAGAGGCTTACATGGCGTTCAAAGCTTATTGTTTTTCGAGGTATAATGATTTTGTGCTAGCGAGGAACTTCGAAGGCGCGGTCTGTCAAATCTGAATAAGTTAACCATCGGGCACAAACCACCTTGAGGAATGTAACGCCCTGTTCAGAAGTTGGACAATACAACAGCGACGAGGTTCAATGGCACAATACCTCCTAAGCTACAAAAGCTAAAACTCCTAGTCGTCTCACTTCAATAGAAACTAATTAGGTATCCCTTCAACAAGTTTTTTTTCTTTGCATTTCTTACATAAGTCATTAGCGAACTGACAATGAATGATATCTTCTGCCGGATCTTGTTTGACAGCGCGACAAGAAATGAGTGAACCGGATGTTGCTGATCCGAATTCGCGATCTAATTGAAAAATTTGAGAGAATCAAATGCATCGTTCATTACAATACGTTTTATGCACATTTATTAAATATTGTTACTATATATTATTACTATACTATACAGGTTGTGTGGCACAACATGTTCAATTTGTGAATCACATTAAATGTGAAATGTTGGGCCCTGGTGGGGAACCATTTTTCACGCTGGTTGGAGTGGGGATCAAGCTTAAAGTAGGGAACTGCCCTCAGGACCAAAGCTGAATGACTATGTTGCGAGATTACACCTGCACCAGTCTCCTGGGCAACCAGCATTACAAGGTCAACGACACGTGGAGGGCTAAGGGTCACTCTCAAACATTTGTGCATCATATTGAATTGGCTGGAACCTTTGCTCAAGACAACACATCGAGTTCCCACAACCAGGGAAGACTCGAGAAGGTTCTTGGACAAGGGAGCCAGTATAAAAAGGGACTGAGGAACGCTGCTGAGAGTAGTTCAGTTTGGAGTCCAAATATAGACGCTGTGCCCTGTTTTAAATTTGTGTGACAACTGCTTTACAACTGTGTATTGTGCCTTGTAATTGTGTGAATGAGTACTGTGTATTTGAGTGAACAATTGTAATAAATTATTTACAAAGAACATAAATTGTTACAACTAGATCAAAACCTTATCCAGCAGCGTAACAGAGAGACCAACTCAAGTGGCCACAACCAACTAGCCTACACCTTGCAGGGCAGGGAGACAGTAGCAGCTCGATCTGGCAGAACACG
The DNA here is from genome assembly GCA_019603395.1 of Cyrtorhinus lividipennis. NCBI lineage: Eukaryota > Metazoa > Arthropoda > Insecta > Hemiptera > Miridae > Cyrtorhinus > Cyrtorhinus lividipennis. Next base: position 137,376 of record CM034009.1, read on the forward strand.
AGGGCCAGTGCTGCAACTAGATCAAGCCCTGATCCTGCAGCATGACTAAGACCAACTCGAGTGTACACAATTAACTAGCCTATACCTTGCATCGAGTCGATAGCTTGTCCTGGACTATCTTGCAGGAGTGAAATATGGAACACTAGCGCAGTGAACTCGTATTTGCTGTGTATGTTTGGAACTAATGGGCGGAAAGCTGTCCTATATGGCTATGGCTCGATCAAGAGCTAGGCTCATGCTGACAGGTGGTGGGGACGCTACATCCCAACTTTCACAGAGTAATGAATCACACAGGGCATCCCTAGAGGTTGCCTGCTGGTGCTGATGACCGATCTCTGCACGCCCTCTGCACTGCACTAATTGCAGTTTTTAGTCGTCTACTTCATCTTTACTTTACCTACTTAGTTCTACCCAAAACCCTCTCCCTACTAAATGAAAAGTTGTTGCAAGAACTTCTGGACACTTCATTTCCCAACCAAAGTAACCCAACGTCTCTGAATGCCTTGACAATTTAGCTCGCTATCAACTTCAAATCCAAGTTTTCATGTATTGTAATATTGCAATAGCTGTTGAAGACCAAGTCATATTATTACACCCGCATGTTGCAGAAATTTGATGATCTCATCGGATATCTTACATTTTGGGTAAAGAGCAACAACAGCAGCTCTATCTTTGATCAGTAGACAATGAAGTGTAGTATAATGTTGCAAGCTCTCACTGGCGCCAGTCAAATAGGCTGCTGGCGTCGCAAGGTCAATGACCTGTGGAGGTTTAAGGGTCTCGAACATTCGGGAACCTCCCCATTCGTCCCAGAACGTTCTCGACCGGGCAGCAGGTATAAAAACGGGCCCAGAAACGCCGCGCAGTTCAGTTCAATTCGGAGTCCGGATATAGACGCTTTGGGTTATAAATCGTGCCGTGCCGCGTTACAACCGTGTATTGTGATTCTGTGTCATTGTGTAAATGCGCGAATGTGAACAGTGTATTCAAGTGAACAATTGTTAATAAATTAGTTACGAAGAACATAAATCGTTACAATAAATATGAAAGAAGACGCTGTTTTGGTGCCCGCAGGAGAAAGGTCAGAGTTGAGTGACAGAACTTAAGGCTAGACTGGGTAAAATTGAATGTGCAATTTGTATGTGTAATAGGTACTGAATATTTTATCAAAGACCACCTTGTGGTGGCTAGTAGGCTAGTGAATTCGGGTTTCGGCTGAGTGAATCAGCAATTTAAGATTGAAAGATTGCAAATTGAAAATGTACGTGGGTCAGATAATGGAGAAAGTCTAGATGAGATCACGAAAAAGATCCAAAAGAAACGTGAAACCCCTCGAAAAACGCAACGAGACGATCAAAACAATCGTACAAGTCCGGTCAAAGTTGGTAGATATTCCCTGATTCCATTACAGAAGAGAACGGAGTGATTGTTTCAGTTCTTTGGGCGCTACGAGTGAGCTCAACCGAATACAAAATTTTTTTAAGCATTAAAACACAAGAATTGAAGCAAACTGAAAACAAAATTGTATGAAAGGACAATGAAGAGGCTGAAACTAGCTCAAATTGTATTTTCAAGTTTGAAAAATGGATTTTCGGCGATCAAGGCGTATAGAGTATCGTTTTCCACTAAATTTAGGACATGAGTCCATTGAAATGGGTCCCGAACGGATTGATACCAACTGGAGGTGAGTGCAGGTCAAAATACATACCTACCTACCTACAAAAACGTTCAAATTCTTTCACAGGGGCTGGTTATTCCTCGGGCCAGGCGCATGGAGTCTCATATCTTCAATATGGAGAAAATGGGGGAAACAGTGGGTGTGGCAGGTCCCGGACCCATTCCAATCGATTCAAAGTCCAAAATTTAAAGGGAAATTATTCCCTACACGCCTAGGTACCAGAAATCTCGAAAACCCACATTCAAAATGGGTTGATGGGTACTCATTTGACCCATAATCTCATCCAGAGGGTGACAATCGTTCCCGGACCCATTTTATTGGATTCAGCGTCCAAAATTTAGTGGAAAATAATACCTGACCCGAATTTCAGATTTTTTTGGCTATGGTGGAAATAATCGGAGAGGTTGACTTTTTCCATAAATACATAGGTTGAATAATCAAGGAATAACCAACCGAAATGGATTTTCGGCGATCTAGGCGTGTGGAGTAACATTTTCCACTTAATTTTAAAATCCTCGAAACTTGTCAGCCCAATCGGACCAAATTTTGGGGGGTAGGGTTCAACATGTGTTTTCATAAAAATGGTTTTTCATGATTTGGGGCATTCATTTTCCAATAAATTTTGGAGGCTGAATCGATTGGATTGAATCCAACTCACTCCACAATCACTGTAACCCCAATTTTCCCACGTTTTAAATGAAATTGTGAATATAAACTCCATTCGGTTTCTAGTTGTGCCACTATTTTCTGTCAGATCCAAAATAATTTGGAGTTTGTAGGGTCATGGACGCGAGAGTTACGATTTTCGTCTAAATTTTCACAACAAATTGATGAGATGTGCTGTGGGTGGTTTTTATTAAATGGCAAAAACCCCATAGGCTTCCCTCCCCCCAACATGGGGCAACTACGGCATACGGAGGACAGACATTTTGGATTTGGTTTTAGACATCTTTAAAAGCTAACTGTCTAATTTTGAGGCTAATTGGAGAGGTGATCTCTGGCATGGAGACAGTAGGTTGATTACTCAAGGACTTGTAAGACAATTTTTTTTAATTTGAAATTTTGATCGGGGACTTCATTCTAGCATTAGTGGCCGAGCGATTGGCCCATATTTGGGGAGAGTGGGGTGAAAATATGCTTCTTGAAACTCGATATTTGGGATTTTGTGAGAACTAGGCACGTGGGGTGTCATTTTTGCTAAATTTTGGACGCTGAATCCAATGGGATGGATCCTAGAACGATAGGTGCCCATCGGAAGAGGTTATGGGTCAAAATGGATATTTAACTACCTGTTTTTGAAAACGGGTTTTCGAGATTATTGGGTACCTAGGCGTGTGGGGTGTCATTTTCCACTAAATTTTGGACGCTGAATCGATTGGGATTAGTCCTGTACACTCCACACTCTCTCTGTTCTTGCTCCAAGGAATAATAAACTAATGTAGAAGAATTGGCAGCGTTTTTGATTCTGTTATCTTCTTTGTCTTTGTGAATGATGGGTTTCCGGACAAGAAAGCTATTGGAAAACCCAATGGAACATTGGCTATAAATGCTGTGAAAAATGTTGTCTCTCACTGGTGTTTAATGCTAATTCTCGCCCACATAGCAGTGGCGTCGGCCTTGCGCGCGGAAATACAGACAGGAAACCTACTTTACATACGGTCACCCGTTCATGTAACAACCACTGAGAATGTGTTCATAAATCGAACCAATCCGGTGCGCTATGTCATTGGGAAAGTTGGGAGATTTTTATCGCGTTTCCAAGCGAATTGAGGATATTTCTACAGTATTTTTATGTCAGAAAAGTGAGAGGTGGTTTCACCGTGTTGACTTGGATTCAGGGCGATGACACTGCGGGTCTTGAATGGCTCAAGGTTGTAAGAGGTGAAAAGGGCCTTCGAACGAAATGAAATCGAACGAGTAGGCTAATTTAATGAGTTCAATGCCGTGTAAAAAAACGAAAATTTACGATTCTGAAGCCCGATTTTATTCGAAGGCGTGTAAAAATGATGGAAATCATTGACATGAGGAAGTAGTGATGAAAATTATGAATGTAATCATGGGAAAAGGAAGAAATGGGGACTTCACTTACCAAACTGGCCAAAAATGCGACCACGACCGTCCACGCCAAATTCTTCATTTTGAATGTGTTATTTTATTTTCGCAGGCGAAAAATCCGAACGGCGGCCACTCACCGACACAAGCACATAATCAGAAGGAGAAATCACTCGAAAATCGCGCCGAAATAATCGAAAAAAACAAACAAATTAAACGCGACGAAAAACTACGATTCGAAATCCCGTTTTGAACCGCACCACCGAACGAACGGATCGCGTCGTGGTTGGACACTGCGGCGGGGACGGCGGGGTTTCGGGGAAGGATCCGAACGCGGAAGTTGGTGGGGCGGGGGAGCCCCGGTGGTGGAGCAGCCTCCACTTCGCATCCTTCGCTTCCCACTCCATCCTTCGCGTAACTATCCCTCCTGGAAAGCGACCCGCACCCTCCTTCATTCCTAGGAACCGCCGTGTTGCTCTCGCTTTCATAGTAGGGCATCTAGTTGTACAGCACAACAGTGTGCCAATTTTGGTTTTAGTTAGCTATTCCTAAGATGTTTTCATGCGTAATTAGAATACAATTGTTTACAAATCAGAAATTCGGGTCAGGGACTAATCATGCTAGAGATCGACTAGTTTTAATCCTCAAAACTCCGATTGTCTCTAAATTGGGGAGGCTAGGGGATAAAATTGTGTTTTTGTTTTAAGCAATTTTTGTGATTTTTTGAAAACTAGGCTAATAGGCAGATTAATCGATAATCTTCTGTTGTCTTCAATTTAATCTATCAATAGGTTTTGATTCAAGGTTGAATAAAATAAAAAGTAGTTAATCACTTTTTTCGAATATTACGATAAAAAATTTATTTTTCAATATTTCCAACCGTGTACACAAAATACACTCCGTAACCATTGCTACTCCTTTCTTCGCTTCAAACTCCCTCAGAAAGAAAATGTCACAAATAAGCTCTCGTATATTTCAATGAGCTCTTAACAAATACGTGTTATGCTCGTAAATAAACTTTATAAACTCAATAACTCAACCTTAAAATAATTACATTCCTCAAAGTCAAAAATAGGCTCTTTCTTAAATTATCATTACCACAGCTAAAAACAAAGTTTCAGTACAATGTACATTTTTATTACTACGTAAGAAAAATTAATTGATCGTTTTATCAGTGCTGTTTGCAAAACTGAAGGTTAATATAGGTTAAGGGGTTTATGGAGTAGGGAGCAAAATTTAAATAAAGATAATTTTAATGATAAAATGCGTGACGACGGCTAATAAAAAACGAAACAATTCGGGTGAGAATCACAAATTGAAGGCAAATTCTTAAAAAATAACCAATCTTCAGGCTATCAAGTGCTTAAATTCTCCAATTAAAGGGATATTATGCAACTAGTTGGCATTTTCCCGTAAAATAAACTCACTCTTGTAGGCTTCCTTATTTCCTATTCCAATCGATCGTTGGGATTTGGTATTTCCCGTTAAATTCTAGTGTTCACTTAAGAGCTACTTAGGTGTTGTTTGTAAGGTGTTTATTCATCTCGTGATAATTAATGATGGGAACTTTTTTTCGCGCTAAATTTACAATTGAAAAGAATTCACGGTTGATGAAAAATATTTTTATATTGCCTATAATGGAGACATTATGATAATTTAGGAAGGATAATAACAGAACAGTGTGTGATCCCTCCTTCTTATACAGGGTGTCTCACGAGTTACCTGCTCCCCCCCCCCCCCCCCTC
>CM034009.1:142950-164960 GCA_019603395.1 Cyrtorhinus lividipennis
CATGCCTCCGCTTGTGTCACCTGGTCTCCGCCTGATCAGCCTGGTCTCCACCTCGCCCCACCTTGTCTACGATTTGTATCCACCTATTCCACTAAACTTTGGACGCTGAATCCAATAAAATGGATCCCAGAACGATTGGCACCCACTGGAAGAAGTTAGGGTCAAATTGGGTATATATTACCCATTTTGAATATGTTTTCGGGATTTCTGGTGCCTAGGCGTGTGGGGTATCATTTTCCACTAAATTTTGGACGCTGAATCCAATGAAACTGGTCCCAGAACGATTGGCGCCCACTGGAAGAGGTTATGGGTATTTAACTACTCATTTTGAATGTGTGTTATGGAATAACCAACCCGTGTGTAGGAATTTGCAGCGTTTGAATATGTTTTTTCGGGATTTTTGGTACCTAGGCGTGTGTTTGAACTAGGCACCTTGAAACGCCCAGAAAAAAATTGTTGGGTCATATCGGAGTGTTCGACATTTTGCGCAAAAACATTGGTTGATTATTTAAGGAATAGCCAACTAAAAGTAATACCTACTCATCTGGAATGTTTTGTGTCAAAAACAATTCCCCCTTTCCACCCGTGACCCCCCCCCCTCCCTCCTTAACCCGGGAGATGCTGCAAACGCCCCAAAACAAGTCCGGTATACGTCATTGCTCCGAAGGTAGCCCCAGCGTGTCCAATCAAAATGGCAGGAAGGTTGTTAAGGTCGCCGGAAGCCGTTAGGGGGGGGGGGTCACCAATCTCCGTATTCGCAGGTAGATCCGCCCGCTCGCCCTCAGCTAATATCAATTTGTTAGGATCAAGCGACCCTAATCAAGGCGCTATTTTGACTGGGTAATTCGGGGTTTAAATCGCTTTAAATCATTGATCAGTGCGGCTAATTGATGTGTTTATGACGGTAATGGTGATGGGCCTGTTATTATAATCACGCATATAAACGTGAATATGCTTTGAATGGGATTATTGTTGCTAAATCTCAAAACCCACTTTCAAAATAGGTAGATGGGTGCCCATTTTGACTCATAACCTCTTCTGTTGGGCGCCAATTGTTCCGGGACCAGTCTCATCGGATTCAGCGTCAAAATTTAGTCGAAAATGATACCCCACACGCCTAAGTACCAGAAATCTCGAAAATACACAATCGAAATAGGCAGATGGGTGCCCATTTTGACCCATAACCTCTTCCGGTGGGCACCAATCGTTCTGGGACCCGTCTTATCGGATTCAGCGACCAAAATTTAGTCGAAAATGATACCCCACACGCCTAGGTACCAGAAATCTCGAAACCCCCTCTTCGAAATGAGTAGATTAATAACCAATTTTGACCCATAACCTCTTACGCGTGGCCCAATCCTCCCGGGACCCGTCTCATTGGATTCAGCGTCCCAAATTTAGTCGAAAATGATACCCCACACGCCTAGGTTCCAGAAATCTTGAAACCCCCTCTTCGAAATGAGTAAATTGATAACCAATTTTGACCCATAACCTCTTCCGGTGGGCGCCAATCGTTCTGGGACCCGTATTATCGGATTCAGCGTCCAAAATTTAGTCGAAAATGATACCCCACACGCCCATATTGCTAAAAATCCACTTTTCAACAAACACATTTTGATATTATTCTACATTTTTATGTAATTATGTCATCATAATTTTTTTTACTGATTTCAGGTGACCCACAAAGTGACGGGGCAGGTCATGGTGCTCAAAATGAACCTCCTCCGCTCAAACCGGCCTAACATGCTCAAAGAGGTTCAGCTCATGAATCAGCTGTCTCACCCCAATATTTTAGGGTGAGTATCTCCATTAATCAGTTTTTTCCATCATCTATGACATATTGATTTAAAATGCTTCATTACAGCGCTGTAAAATGTTCTTCAGGGCTTCAAAATCAACTGGTAGTTCAATTTTCTCTGAGTTTTCCCGATTTATCGGTTTTCATGGTTGAAAATTCGTAAGTTGCGATGTTGAGTTGGTTAAACCGAAGCCAAAGAGCTGAAAAAATGGGTCTGCTGCCACAGCATATCTGCAGTTTTATTTTCAGTTAATTATTCCGTGAAAAATCAATGCAAAAGGGCGACCTCTCCGATAAAAAAAAAAAATCAAAATCATGACGCTGCCAATTCTTCCTCAAAGCAAAAGTATGGGGATTATAGTGAGCTTGGAGTGTTTCTGGACTCATTCCAATCGATTCAGCGTCCAAAATTTCGTCGAAAATGATACCCCACATGGTTGGATCGCCAAAAAAATGTTCGATTGGACCAAATTTGAGGTGGGGAGGGTCAAAATGAGTTACTCGAAAAATGAATTTCCAGATTTTTGGTGATCAAAGCGTGTGGGGTATCATTTTCCACTAAGTTTTGGACGCTGAATCGATTGGAATGATTCTCCATGCACCTGGTCCAAGGAATAAACAACCCCTGTGAAAGAATTTGCAGCGTTTTTTGATCATGGCATCATAAAACATCATGATGGGCATTTCTTCAAATTTTCGCTGCGAATTCTTTCACATGGGTTGGTTATTCCTCAGACTAGGCGCATCATTTCTTCAACATGGGGAAACAATGGGTTTGGCAGGCCCCAAAGCCATTCCAATCGATTCAGGGTCCAAAATTTAGTAAAAAATGATACCCCACACGCCTATGTACCAGAAATCCTGAAAAAAACTTATACAAAATGGGTAGATAAATACCCATTTTGACCCATAACTTCGTCTGGTGGGTGCCAATCGTTCTAGGACCAATTTCATTGAATTCAGCGTCCGAAATTTAGTGGAAAATGATACCCCACACGCCTAGGTGCCAAAAATGTCGATAATCCATTTTTCGATGTACGCATTTTGACCCCTACCCAACCCAAATTTGGTCCGATCGGGCTGAAATGTTTCAACGACCAACTAGAGTCGGTAACGGACCCCTGACCAAAATTTTCAAATTTTTTGAAATTTGTCCACTACTGAATACGGTGGACGGACATTTGGCTTTTTTGATCTAGACACATTGAAACGTCCAGAAATTTTTTTTTTTTTTTGCCAAATTGGAGAGATTGACTTCTTGCGTGAAAACAGGTTGATTTTTTGAAGGAAAAAACCATCCAAAAAAAAAAAACGCATGAACACATTTATGCAGCGTCTATCGACGCGAAAACGACCCCCAGACCTTCTAAATCCTTAAAATCTAGTCACACAAAACTAAATTGCATGCATATTTCCTATTTACTCATTCAACTTATTTTTTCGTTCATACTTATTTATTAATATTTCTTCATTCACATCTATTTGTTTATCCCTTCAGTTCCTATTAACTATAATAATTATTTTTACATAAAACTCTCGTTCAACGTATTTGTCAACTCATTTTGTTCCTAGTAAATATAATTATTCATATTAAAATTAAAACCTTAATCAATATGTCATTTATGAATGTTTATCGGACTCTTTTTCTATTCACAATGCTATTTAAGCTATTATCATTGATTATGTAAAAATCACGGGGACTATCAACGGGATAGTACCCCCTGTAACATGTGACACCAGGGGGTACCCCTCTATTATAATATGCCTCTGTAGAACTGAAATGTAATATAAAATTACAATAAAGTTATCATTAATTAAAAAATAAAAATAAAATAAAAAGACTATTGACAAAATGCACATCCTTGCAGTTGGTCTCGTGTCAGTTGATCGTATTATTAGAATGACCAGTCGGTTTAAACAACTGATTTGGCTCGTCGCCGAATCGATTACCAAATCAAAACAAAAACTCGGCTCTAGACGAGCCCCCATTAATAGATAGAAAACAAAAAAAGAAAAATAAGAAGAAGAATCACCACACACGAGCCCTGTCCCGCTTGACCTTCTGCCAGCCCACGGTCCGGTGGGCCTTGTCTCGTGAAAGTGAAACTAATTGGCGAACTTCTTCTTTTTTTTTTCTTTTTTTTTTTTTTTTTGCGGACATTCTCGTTGAAGCTCTTCGATCTCGAGTGATAACGGCTTTTGATGAGGTTGGTTTGCCAAGCTTCGCGAGAAGATCCACCTGAGGCTTCTACTTCTTGAAACCCCCAGAAACTGAGCAAGACTTTCGGGCGATCTCCCTTCTCTGCGCGATGGGCAAAATTCTCGATAAAATTGAGCTCGTATGTCGAAACACACAGGGTACTCGACCCTCGGCAGTCTACAGAACGTTTTTCAGCACGGAAACCGCCCTGGTAAGAGTCTTCGACGATGTCCGACGAGCTATGGACCAGAGAATGGTTACGATCGTGATAATGGTGAATTTTTCTTCAGCATTTGATATGCTTCGACCCGATATCCTGCTTGCAATTCTCAGCTCAGTTGGTGTGAGGGGAATAATGAAGGATTGGTTTGAGTCATACCTCACCCGTTTGCCCACTGGAAGGATCTAGCCCGCCAGTTTTCGTGTTCTTTTGATGGTGACCTTGGAGATTTGAGCAAATGGGATCTGCAGCTGGGGGCGTTGACGGAGTCGATAAGATGCGTCTGGGTGAACGATGCGCGCGCTGTTGCAATGCGGTCTCAAAATCTGCTGTATCCTGTGCTGGATTTGGAGGTAAAACCGGCAAACCTGTGGAGCGGTGCACATCCCGCTGTGGGCCATCAAATGGATCCTGGATGGCGCTTCTCCCGCTCAACGACGGTATCTATTGGAGATCGGACAGCCCGAGCCGCCTCTGCTCCCTTTGCAACGTGGGTGACAATGAGGACGTCATCCACTTCTTCACCACCTGCCCAGTCCTGGCGGACTTAAGGGTGAGATTCCTGGGGTTCAGTGTGCTGGCCATGAACGAGACAGTATCCCTTTTGGACTCCAGAGGTGGATCGACGTGGCGAGATTCGCATACCATGCCTGGAGATATCGCACTGCATTGGTGGCAGAGTTCAATTGGTGACTACAAGGGTGTAAATAGTTAAATGATAAGGATGCTCATGGGGGATATCTGTGTAGGGATAGTTAGAGTTTAAAAGTGGTATTTGAAGAGAAAATTATTGTGTTGTAACGACACGTCCACAGCCTACCATGTTTTGTTTTAAGTTAGATTAAATTGTATTATGAAAAATCAATGTAATTGATGAATTTGTAAAATAAACATGTTTTTTTCTTCTTCTTCATCTTCTTCATACCTCACCCGACGACGTCAACAAGTCAAAGGATCTGAGAGAAAGATGTCTGAATGGAGGGACATTGAAATCGGTACCCCACAAGGTTCTGTCCTCTCTGCTTTTGTCTTCATTATCTATATCTCCTCCCTTTCTAAAATATTTTTACCCGGTACCAACTATATGATGTATGCAGATGATCTTCAGTTCTACATAAGCTGTAACGTTGATCAGCTCAGTACTACCGTCGCCACACTTAATGAAGAGTTGGCGAGACTGGCGATATGGTGTGATGACCATGGAATGAGGGTGAATGAACTCAAGACTAAATGCATGCTTTTTGGCTGCCCTAAGCTGCTGCTCAAAGTCAATGACTCGGAGCTGAACTTGAGATATGGAGGAACTTCACTGGACATCATAAGCGAAGCGAAGAATTTAGGGATCACCTGTCAATCGTCTTTAGCTTGGGATAAGCATGTTTCCAGCATGTGTTGCTCTGTTTACAAGAGCCTTTATCAGCTTTGCCGCCTTGCTATAGACTTCCCAACTTACGTGAGGCAACAACTAGTTCAGTCGCTGGTTTTTCCAACATTCAACTACGCTGCCACTGCCCTCACGGATCTGAAAAGTCAAGGTTGCCGCACGGCACAATTTATAACACGGCAGGCACGATTTATAACCCAAAACGTCTATATTTGGACTCTGAACTGAACTGAACTGCGCGGCGTTCCTGGGTCCCTTTTATACCTGCTGCCTGGCTGAGAACATTCTCGAACCTTCCCTGGTTCTGGGAACTTGACCTGTTGTCTTGAGTGAATGGGAAGGTTCCAGCCAATTTGATACGACGCACAATTCCTCAAAATGACTCCCTTAGCCCTCCACAGGTCATTGATCCTGGCAACACTATTATTATATCTCTGTTTGAAGACTAATTGTACAAACTATAATGAGCCAGGGAAGGTGGAAGAGAGGGCCACTAGGCCCTAACCTTCCCTGGTGGATAAATAAAAACACCCAATCAATCAATCAATCTTGATTTTTTCTCTCGGAAATGGTGGTTGATTATGAGAGAAATGGCCGTTGAAAAACCACCATGTTCAAGTGTATACTGTTGTGTTGGAGTGTTGAACATCGCAGCAAAACATCGATGTAAAACGCTGCAAATTACTTGAATGATTTATAATACATAAGAGTTAGTGTGTCCGAGACTCATTTCAAACGATTTAGCGTCCAAAATTTAATAAAAATCGATACATAATGACCAAAAAATATCGAAAATCGAATTTTAAATGATACTTTTACCCATACCCACCCCAAATTTGAGCCGGTCGGGTTGAAAAGTTTGTAGATCTACAGTCGGAATGAAATCCCTGACACAAATTTCGAATTTATAAAAACTTTTCTACTTACAAAAACGGCAAAAGGACTCTGGGGTATCATTTTCCACTATATTTTGGATGCTGTATCCAATTAGGCGGGTCCCGGGGCGATTTGGCGCCCATCGGACGAAGTTATGGGTCAAAATGGGTATCTATCTACTCATTTTGAGTGTGGGTTTTCGAGATTTTTTGTATCTAGGCGTTAGGGGTATCATTTCTACTAAATTTTGGACCACTATTTCCCCCATTTTGGACTCTGAATCCAATAAAATGGGTCCCAGAACGGTCGGCGCCCATTGGAAGAGGTTATGCATGAAAATAGGTATCTATCTACCCATTTCGAAATTTCGGTTTTTGAGATGTACCTAGGCGTGTGGGGTATCATTTTTGTAAAAATTTGACAACATTCATGATGTCTAGATGAAAACGCTGCAAATTCATACACTGGGGTTGGTTATTCCTTAGATCAGGAGCATGGAGACTCATTTCGATCGATTTAGCGTCCAAAAAATTAGTGGAAAACGATACCCCACACGCCTAAGTTGTCAAACATGGAGAAAATGGGGGAAACAGTGGTCCAAAATTTAGTGAAAAATGATACCCCACACTCCTAGGTGCCCAAAATCTCGAAAACCCATTCGAAATAGGGTAGATAGGTACCCATTTTGACCCATAACCTCTTCCAGAGGGCACCAATCGTTCCGGGGCCCATTTCATTGGATTCAGCGTCCAAAATTTAGTGGAAAATGATACCCCACACGCCTAAATGGCCAACAATCTCGAATATCAATTTTTTTTTTGAAAAACACATTTGCGTGTGGGGTATCATTTTCGACTAAATTTTGGAGGCTGAATCCAATGAAAGGGGTCCCAGAACGATTGGCGCCCACCAGAAGAGGTTATGGGTAAATAATTCTGGTATTTCTCTTCTTGTACCGACGCTTTTATGCGTTTGTTGTGAACATAAAACCACAAGTTTCTTTTCCTTGTCGCTGATCCATTTTTTTTTTTTTCTTCTAATTTCAGGTTTATGGGCGTTTGTGTACACGAGGGCCAACTTCATGCGCTCACCGAGGTAAGAATCTTAAAATCAATTTTATTAACTGAGTTTTTTTTCTGCTTATGACTAGGGTGACTAAACGTCTCCTTTTGAATAGGACAGTCCCCTTTTTTGTCCATCCTGTCCCTTGAGAGGGCTAATGTGTCCTGTCCCCTTGAGCTTTTTTGATATTTTGACTGAAAAGAGAATTATTCACGCACAGAAAGACGCAGACATTATTTATTTTTTTATTTTTTATTTTTACTCAATAATAGTCAACTTTTGACTTTTGACTGATGCATCAGCTACGTGGAGCTATACAGACACATTTGAGACAGCAACTTGAACCATCACCATTTCTCCAAAAATTCCCAGTACATCGTTTATTTACCACATGGCACCAGTTTATTTTTTTTTTATTTTTTAACAAGTCAACTTTATTGTATTATTATTTAATATTATTTAAATATACACATAATAATACAATTTAAAAAAAAAAAAAAAAAAAAACTGGTGGTAAATTGTTTATTTACCACATGGCACCAGTTTATTTTTTTTATTTTTTAACAAGTCAACTTTATTGTATTATTATTTAAATATACACATAATAATACAATTTAAAAAAAACTGGTGGTAAATCGTTTATTTACCACATGGCACCAGTTGAACGGATTTTCTCTCAAATGAACAATTTGTTGTCGTCTCTGTTGCAAGACTCTGCAATAAAAAATTTACTAAAATTTATATGGAACATGTCAACAGTTTCCGTTTTTTCCGAAATCTCAAACTCAACTTTTGGGAGGTATTTTTTTTTCGGCTGAAAAGTACTTAGAGGCATCAAAATAAATGTAATTTGATGATTTTTTAGATCAAAAAGTTAAGTGGTTGTCCGCCGTTTTTTGGTAGTAGAAAATTTTTTAAAAATCTTAAATTTTGGCCAGGGGTCCCGGCTTTAGTTGGTCCTCAAAACATTTCAGCCCGATTGGACCAAATTTGGGCGGGATAGGGGTCAAAATGTGAATTTTGATTAACGGATTTTCGACATTTTTTGCGATTTAGGCGTGTAGGGTATTATTTTCCACTAAATTTTGGACGTAGAATCCAATTAAATGGTTCCTATAACGACTGGCGCCCTCTGGATGAGGTTATGGGTCAAAATGGGTATCTACCTACCCATTTTGGATGTGTGTTTTCGAGATTTCTGGTACCTAGGCGTGTGGGGTATCATTTTCCACTAAATTTTTGACGCTGAATCGATTGGAATGGGTCTGGGACCCACCACCACCAGTCCTTCCCCATTTTCCCCATGTTGAAGAAATAAGTTTCCATGCCCCTGGTCCGAGGAATAGCCAACTCCTGTGCCTTAGTTATGGCATTGATTCCTCAAATTTTTTCGATCTCGTTGAGTATCGTGGAATTCGATAGGAGCGATAACAACCCGGAAACTTCCCACCTATTCGGATCCCACTCTAACCTAAAAGGTAACAATGGAAAACCAACACTTCCGATGTGAACGTACGAAAATAAGTGGGCTACACCCCAAGGAAGAAGTCCTTCGGAGTGAAAGTAATTAAAATGGTAGCTCTAATAATTAGTAATTAGCGTGGGGATGGGTGAAAGTACCAGAACGAATCACACGGAAGTTTATCACGGTCTGTCAAGTTGCATCCCTGCTTTGTGATTCCCAGTCGCCTCCACGACGAAGGGATTGGACGAATCTCTCCACTATGGACGTTGCGTCATTTGCATTTTCTGCTCTTTTGGTGCTTATCGGAATGCGGGGTGAATAATCTCCACGTTTCGCAATCGGGTTTAACTATCATAGCGAAAAGCTCGACGAGTGAAATGTTGAGCAACGGTGTTATCTGATAAGATGTAGTTTTGTATTTGGTAAATGCGAAGAATAGGGACCGTTGTCACTGATAAGTGCAAGTATCGATAGTACGCTCTGTCGAGCGCACTATCGATATACGCGAAATATTATATCACTGTCCGCCATATTTGTTTTTATTAAAACGAGAGAAAATACTAAATTAAAATACTAAAAATACTGAGTAATAAAATAAAATAAGTTAAAAAAAATAATAATAAAAAAAAAATACTAAAATAGAGGCAAAAACACTTATTATCGATAGTCACCATATGCGCGATATCATTGCTATCAGTTGATTACGTGACAGTGGTCCCTATACTTCGGTTTAGCCTTTGTATTTATTTTCAAGTAATTTAATTGAATACGCTAGGGAAGACCCATAATAATAAAATAGTTGTGAGGTGCGTCCAAAACACCCGGTAATGGGCCATTATGGTCCCAAAACCATTCACTAAATCAACAGACATCAAAAGCGCCAAAATTCAACTTACTATCTCGTTTTGGCTAATCGAGTTGCGTTTTAGTCGAGCCTTATGCAGTTTCTGTGTCTTTAGTGTTAATTGACGTTCGCTAAAGTTGGAATGAAACTTCATTAAGGCCTTCAAATTGAACGTATTTACTTTTTTTTAAGGAACGTTTGGCCTTGAGTGGACTAATCTGAAATTATCTCTTACGAAGACACTAATTTTTATTCATTATTCCTTCAATAATCTACACATGTTATCATGCCAGAGGACATACCTCCGGTTTGCCCGAAATTTGGCGTTTAGTGTGTCAAGATGTCTAAATCAAAAATAAAAATCGCTGCAAATTCCTACACAAGGGTTGTTTATTCGTCGGATCAGGAGCATGGAGACTCATTTTAATCGATTCGGCATCCAAAAATAAGTGGAAAACAATACCTCACACGCCTAAGTTGTCGAACATGGGGAAAATGGGGGAAACAGTGGGTGTGGCGGGTATCAGACCCATTCCAGTCGATTCAGGGTCCAGAATTTAGTGGAAAATGATACCCCACACGCATAGGTACCAGATATCTTGAAAACGCATATTCGAAATGGGTAGATAGGTACCCATTTTTACCCATAACCTCTTCCGGTAGGTGCCAATCGTTCTGGGACCCGTCTCATTGGATTCAGCGTCCAAAATTTAGTGGAAAATGATACCCCACACGCCTAGGTACCAGAAATCTCGAAAACACACGTCCAAAATGGGTAGGTAGATACCCATTTTAACCCATAACCTCATCCCGAGGGCACCAATCGTTCCCGGACCCATCTCATCGGATTCAGCGTCCAAAATTTAGTGGAAAATGATACCCCACACCCCTAGGTACCAGATATCTCGAAAACACATCCAAAATGGGTAGGTAGATACCCATTTTGACCCATAATCTCATCCCGAGGGTACCAATCGTTCCAGGACACATTTCATTGGATTCAGCGTCCAAATTAAGTGGAAAATGATACCCCACATGCCCAGTTTCCCAAAATCCCAAAAATGGAGTTTCAAAAAACACATTCAACACCCCCTTCTCCCCCTATTTAACCCTAATTTGCGACTAAATGAGGAATCCCCTCTCTGAGGCAACACCTTACTCCCAAGGTATCATTGCGTCATTCCTCAACCCCCACTCTAGAAGAAACCTCTAATTTATGTTATAATGCTCACGTTTATTTACTCATTCATTTACATTGTAATTTGATTTTTGTCTCTTGCAGTACATTAACGGCGGTCGACTGGAGCAAACAGTTCAAGATCTCAGTATACCTCTGCCGTTTTGCGTTCGGATGAAGTTGGCCCTAGACATAGCAAAGGGCATGGAGTACCTGCATTTCAAGGACATATTTCATCGAGATCTAACCTCCAAGGTAAGCTTGATTGGAAATTCATGCTGTTAGGCCAGTTTTGATTTCGATATGGTCGACTCTTGATTGCTGCTGGCAATCGGTGATGCAAGGATGATTCCGAGCATAGCTCAGACATGTAGAATCCAAAAACATTGGTATGATGTTGACTGTGAGTGCTGCTGGCAATTGGTGATGCAAGGATGATTAGGATGATTCCAAGCATTGTTCAGACATGTGGAATCCAAGGACGTTGGTAAGATGTTGACTGTGAGTGCTGCTGGCAATTGGTGATGCAAGGATGATTCCGAGCATAGTTTAGATATATGGAATCCAAGAAAATTGGTATGATGTTGACTGGGAGTGCTGCTGGCAATCGGTGATGCAAGGATGATTCCGAGCTTAGTTTAGATATATGGAATCCAAGAACATTGGTATGATGTTGACTGTGAGTGCTGCTGGCAGTCGGTGATGCAAGGATGATTAGGATGGTTCCAAGCGTTGTTCAGACATGTGGAATCCAAGGACGTTGGTATGATGTTGACTGTGAGTGCTGCTGGCAGTCGGTGATGCAAGGATGATTCCGAGCTTAGTTTAGATATATGGAATCCATGAACATTGGTATGATGTTGACTGTGAGTGCTGCTGGCAGTTGGTGATGCAAGGATGATTAGGCTGATTCCAAGCATTGTTCACATGTGGAATCCAAGGACGTTGGTAAGATGTTGACTGTGAGTGCTGCTGGCAATCGGTGATGCAAGGATGATTCCGAGCATAGTTTAGACATGTGGAATCCAAGAACATTGGTATGATGTTGACTGTGAGTGCTGCTGGCAATCGGTGATGCAAGGCTGATTCCGAGCATAGTTTAGATATATGGAATCCAAGAACATTTGTATGATGTTGACTGTGAGTGCTGCTGGCAGTCGATGATGCAAGGATGATTAGGATGATTCCAAGCATTGTTCAAACATGTGGAATCCATGGACGTTGGTAAGATGTTGACTGTGAGTGCAGCTGGCAATCGGTGATGCAAGGATGATTAGGATGATTCCGAGCATAGCTCAGACATGTGGAATCTAATAACATTGGTAAGATGTTGACTGTGAGTGCAGCTGGCAGGAGAATGCCATCTGCGAGCATCGTTACATGCCTAGCTCCAAATCCAGTTGGCAGTGCTGCCCATAATGATTGATGCTGAGTTTGCTCCAAGCTACCATCTCTGATTGGGCCTATACCATCCATACATATTCCTAAGGACAAATCCCAGCATCGTATCCGTTCAAGTCGTCATATTTTGACTATTTGTTCTTTGGTTCCAGAATATCCTGGTTCGGAAAAACGAAGAAACTGGTGAAATGTCGGCCGTTGTTGGAGACTTCGGATTTGCCACTAAAATTCCTAGGTAAGTTGAATAACAAAGGTTTGGTTGGTTATCCCAATATGGTCCTTGAATGACCATCACGGGTTCAACCTTCTCCAATTGACTCCACTAAATTTTGGACTCAGAATCCAATGAAATTGGTACGGGAACAATTGGCGCCCTCTGGATGAGGTTATAGGTCAAAATGGCTCATTTCAAACGATTCAGCGAAAAATTAGTGAAAAACAATTCATGATGACCGTAAAATCTCGAAAATGGAGTTCCAAACGACACATTGTTACCCATACCTTCCCCAAATTTGGTCTAATCGGTTAAAAAGTTTCTAGAACTGGAGTCACAATGAAATCCCTGACCAAAATTTTGAAACTCTTCTACTACCAAAAACGGTGGAAAAACTCCGGGGTATCATTTTCCAATATTTTTTGGACCCTGAATCTAATTAGACGGGTCCCGGGACGATTGGCGCCCACCAGAAGAGGTTATGGGTCAAAATGGGTATCTATCTACCCATTTTTAATGTTTTCGAGATTTCCGGTACCTAGGCGTGTGGGGTATCATTTTCCACTATATTTTGGACGCTGAATCCAATGAGACGGGTCCCGGGACGATTGGCGCCCACCAGAAGAGGTTATGGGTCAAAATGGGTATCTATCTACCCATTTTGAATATGTGTTTTCGAGATTTCCGGTACCCAGGCGTGTGGGGTATCATTTTCCACTATATTTTGGACGCTGAATCCAATAAAATGGGTCCCGGGACGATTGGCGACCACCAGAAGAGGCTATGGGTCAAAATGGGTATCTATCTACCCATTTTGAATATGTGTTTTCGAGATTTCCGGTACCTAGGCGTGTGGGGTATCATTTTCCACTAATTTTTACACGCTGAATCGATTGGAAGTGGTCCGGGAGCCGCCATACCCACTATTCCCCCCATTTTTCCCATATTAAAGAAGAATCTCCATGCACTGGGTCCGAGGAATAACCAACCCGTGTGACAGAATTTGCAGCGTTTTTTCCCATTTTAACGTGCGACAATGAAAACCGTGAACAAAATTAGTCTTCTTTTAGAAACCCCTCGACAAGAGGTTGTTATCTACTCGTAGCAGTTGGCCAGGTTCGTTTGCGACCCTGAAATTTGGATTATGAGGGCCTAGATAACGTTGGGACTCGACAGTCGTGCGTTGAGTTCGTTGATTAAAAATTCTCTTTTGACAGGCCGACCTTGCATTGTTCCCACTTGACGAGGTGAGGAAACCTGAATTTTCCTACATGCTAGTTCTTCTTAATTGACGATGCCTCGCGCCGCGAGGAGCAGTGATTCATTGACGTCAAAATGTAGCCTATTTCGAAGCAGTTTTAAATTTATTACACGACCTTCCAATAGCTTGATACATCACAGGAGACAATAATTACATTTTGGAATTATTTTCCAAAGCCTCCATTGATTGTTTGACGACAGGTCACAATGTATTTTTATCTGATGAGCTTATTGATAATTCTAAAAATTAATTTCTAAAAATGCCACACTTCTTTTTTTTTTTTTTTTTTAAATAGAAAATCCGATACAAGTTTTCACGGTTTATAACGACTTGACGAACAATTTTTTATAAATAATTTTAACATTATAAATCGTCATTTTAATTTGTATACAACATGATTTTTATTCGATTGCAATTCCCACGGAAACGTATTCCAAAATGCGTTAATTTCCCATAATCATGCATTTTCGTATTTCATACCCAATATCTCGATATTCCAGCAAAAACACACGTTTTTCTGCATTTGGAAATAATTTTTAGAAATAAAATAAATTTTAAATACGCTGTTGGTTCATCGTTCATTGAATATTCAATCTATTGTTTCATGCCAGAGGTCAACCTTTCCGATTTGTACCAAAATTTGATATTCTGAATCAAAAACGCTGCAAGTTATTCTACAATGGTGGATTAATCAGATTGAAGCAAGAGTATGGAACAGTGGTTTGGAGTTTCCCGGACTCATTTGAATCGATTCAGCGACCGAAATTAAGTGAAAAATGATACCCCACACATACCCACTTTGACCCATAACCTGTTCCAGTGGGCACCGATCGTTCCAGGACCCATTTCATTGGATTCAGCGCCCGAAATTTAGTGGAAAACGATACCCCACACGCCTGGGTACCGGAAATCTCGAAAACACATATTCAAAATGGGTAGATAGATACCCAATTTGACCCATAACCTCTCCCAATGGGCGCTAATCGTTCCGGGTCCCGCCCCATTGGATTCAGCGTCCAAAATGTAGTGGAAAATGATACCCCACACGACTAGGTACAGGAAATCTCGAAAACCCATTTTCAATATACCCATTGTGACCCATATCCACCTCCGGTACGCCCCAATCGGTCTGGGACCCGTTCCAATCGATTTAGCGTCCCAAATTTAGTGAAAAACGACACCCCACACGCCTAGGTTTAAAACAATTCAAAACTTCAACTAATGTTGAATGACGTATTTTTATTTTCTTTGCAGGTGTGGCGATCGCCTCTCCACGGCTGGCTCCCCCTACTGGATGTCTCCCGAATGTCTGAAAGGCAAATGGTACGACCACACTTCGGACCTCTTTTCCTACGGGATTCTCCTCTGCGAACTGATAGCCAGGGTGAGTTTGCGCCATGTCGCCAAAATCACACATCCATTGGTCCAAATCATTTCACTAATTAATTAATTTTCTCGCATAGGTGGAGGCAGATCCTGACGTTTTGCCGAGGACGGAAAATTTCGGGTTGGACTATATCGCCTTTGCCAAATTGTGTCTCGACTCGCCTGGACCTTCGCCGCCACCCGATTTTCTCAAACTCGCTTTTACGTGCTGCAATGTGAGTCGTTGATTTTCGGAAATAAGAACTGCCAGCAAATGGCTTATTCCCTTACAATTAAGAGCCTTTCCTTGGAACGTTTCAGGAAGAATGTGCAAGTGGCGTGTGGGAACCGCATAACCTGCCATTTTCTGATTTTTCTGCAGATCCTCATACCCGTCCCACCCATCAACCCTGTTTTTCATCCTCTTGCTCTTCTTCCTCATAACTTCCTTCTGTCCTTTCATCCAAGCAAATGAGTGAGAGAATGGCAGGAAAGGGCAGGAGAAAGAGAGGAGGAGGAGCATGACTGTAGGGAGGACAGGACAGAAGGAAGTTATGAGGAATTGCAGAAAAGTCAGAAAATGGCTCCATATTCCTCACACTCTTCCTCTTCTGGTCTCCTCCTCATCTCTTGCTGACCTTGCTCTTACTTCCTTCTGCCATATTTTTCAACTTGCAGTTCTTCCTTGCTTCCACTCCTTTTGCCTTGAGCTCCTCCTTCGGCCTATTCTTCAGATTCTCCTATTCCATCTGATTCCCCACAGGCTTTTCCCTTCTCATCCTCATGTGCCTCGTGCCTCTCATCCTACGCATACTTCTTCAATTCTTAGCCCTCAACTCCAACCAAATTTCTCCGAAATCGTCCCTCATTTGGAGGGTATCATTTGGAACTCGAAAAGTCCGCACTAAGGGGGCCTTGTCCTGTCTTGCTTGAATGAAAAGACAGAAGGAAGTTATGAGGAAGAAGAGCAAGAGGATGAAAGACAGGGAAGATGCGTAGGAGCATCTGCAGAAAAGTCAGAAAATGGCAGGTTACGCAATTCCCATGCATACCACTTGCCCATTTGCCTCCATATTCTTCACACTCTTCTTCTGTCTCCTCTTCATCTCTTGCTGGCCTCGCTCTTACTTCCTTCTGGTGACAACCTGCAGTTCTTCCTTGTTTCCACTCCTATTGCC
This sequence comes from Cyrtorhinus lividipennis, assembly GCA_019603395.1. Taxonomy (NCBI): domain Eukaryota; kingdom Metazoa; phylum Arthropoda; class Insecta; order Hemiptera; family Miridae; genus Cyrtorhinus; species Cyrtorhinus lividipennis. Next base: position 159,396 of record CM034009.1, read on the forward strand.
TTGAGCTCCTCCTTCGGCCCATTCTTCAGATTCTCCTACTCCATCTGATTCTCCACAGGCTATTCCCTTCTCAACCCTCCTACGCATACTTCTTCAATTCTTTCCCCTCAACTCCAACCAAATTTCTCCGAAATCGTCCCTCATTTGGAGGGTATCATTTGGAACTCGAAAAGTCCGCACCAAGGGGGCCTTGTCCCCCTGTCACTACCATCCTCCAGGCAGATCCTTCTACCCGTCCGACCCATCAACCCTGTCTTTCATCCTCTTGCTCCTCTTCCTCATAACTTCCTTGTGTCCTGTCCTCCCCTCATTCATGCTCCTTCCTTCTTTCTCCTGCATTCCTTCCTTTATCCTGCCCTTTCCTGCCATTCTCTCACTCATTTGCTTGAATGAAAAGACAGAAGGAAGTTATGAGGAAGAAGAGCAAGAGGATAAAAGACAGGGTAGATGCGTAGGACAGATCCGCAGAAAAGTCAGAAACCGGTTACGCAATTCCTTGCCCTTTTGCCTCCATATTCACTCTTCTTCTTCTGCTGCCATATTTTTCAACCTGCAGTTCTTCCTTGCTTCCACTCCTTTTGCCTTGTGCTCCTCCTTCGGTTCATTCTTCAGATTCTCCCATTCCACCTGATTCTCCATAGGCATTTCCCTTCCTATCCCTCCTATGCATACTACAACAATTCTTTCTTCTCTTGTTTCCATACTCATTTTGCCTCCTGCTCATTCTGCCACCTACTTCCATCCTCTTCCTCGTCCTTCCGCACTCGTCCATTGAGGAAAGGACTGAAGGAAGTTGTGAGGAAGAAGAGCAAGAGGATGAAAGGCAAGGCTGATGAGCAGGGTATCATGGTCAGAAAATGGCAGGTTATGCAATTCCCATGCATACCACTTGCCCATTTGCCTCCATATTCTTCACACTCTTCTTCTGTCTCCTCTTCATCCCTTGTTGGCCTCGCTCTTACTCCCTTCTGGTGACATATTTTTCAACCTGCAGTTCTTCCTTGCTTCCACTCCTTTTGCCTTGTGCTCCTCCTTCGGTTCATTCTTCTAATTCTCCATAGGCATTTCCCTTCCTATCCCTCCTATGCATACTACAACAATTCTTTCTTCTCTTGTTTCCATACTCATTTGGCCTCCTGCTCATTCTGCCACCTACTTCCATCCTCTTCCTCGTCCTTCCGCACTCGTCCATTGAGGAAAGGACTGAAGGAAGTTATGAAGAAGGGAGTTAGGAAGAAGAGCATGAGGATGAAAGGCAAGGTTGGTGAGCAGGACTGGTTGGAGCATCTGCAGAAAAGTCAGAAAATTGCAGGTTACGCAATTCCCATGCATGACACTTGCCCATTTGCCTCCATATTCTTCACACTCTTCTTCTTCTGTCTCCTCTTCATCTTTTGCTGGCCTTGCTCTTACTTCCTTCTGCCATATTTTTCAACCTGCAGTTCTTCCTTGCTTCCACTCCTTTTGCCTTGTGCTCCTCCTTTGGCATATCCTTCAGATTCTCCCATTTCATCTGATTCTCCCTTCCCATCCCTCCTGCGCATACCCCATCAATTGTTTCTTCTCTTGTTTCCATACTCATTTTGACTCCTGCTCTTTCTGCCACCTACTTCCACCCTCTTCCTCATCCTTCCTCCTCTGTCTCTCCCCTTCTCATCCTGTCTCCCCCATTTCCTTCTACCTACTCAACCAGAATAGGGCAATGGAATATAATTTCTTGAGATCCTAGTTGAAAAAAGTAAAATGAAAACTTTTGTTTGATATTGCGTTCCTTTCTTTTGTCAGTACGACCCTCAACTCCGACCGAATTTCTCCGAAATCGTCCCTCAATTGGAGAGTATCATTTGGAACTCGAAAAACCCGCACCAAGGGGGCATCGGCCCCCTGTCATTACCGTCCCACGCCGAATGCACCGTTCACGAAAGTTCCTCGCCATGTGCGGCCGCCATGAACAAGGATCATACCAAACGTGAGTGTTCTCTCGTTGACAGCATTCTTGAGTAAATTCGAGTAAAAAATGAGTTGATTCTCGAATCCTTCTCATTTCCAGGTCAATGAGTTGTTCTTCAGTAACAATAATTACTCAACTGTTAACAAATAACTTTCTTTGTTTTATTTTGAATTTATTTCTTCTTCTTTTCAATATGTATCAGTATCCTTTTGGTCAAAAATCTGAACATTTGCTGCGTTTTCCCCAGTCTGCCACCGGCGGTCTCTTTCTGACGACGGAATCCGCATGCTCAGTGAAACGATGGCCTCTTTAGACAAACACTATAAACCAAGCGCTCAGAACCCATTCGCAAACATCACCAGCATGAAGGTGCGTACTTTCAATTCAATATTCAATTTTTTTTATTTTGGTAGGTTATTCATTGAATAATTAACCTATGTATTGATGCAAACTAAAGCAAATTCTTTTCTGGGCGTTTCAAAAAAGTCAAATGTCTGTCCGCCGTCCGCGCCGTTTTTGGTAGTAGAAAATTTGCTAAAAATCTGAAATTTGGTTCAGGGGTCTGTTCCCGGCTCTAGTTGGTCCTCGAAACTTTGCAGCCCGATCGGGCTAAATTTGGGCGGGGTAGGGGTCAAGATGTGTAAAAAATGAATGTTCAAAAAATGGATTTTCGGCAATTTAGGCTTGTGGGGTATAATTTTCCACTTAAGGGCAGACGTGGGGCGAATTTTGACCAAAATATCAATTTTGGGTTTTTTTACTTAAAAAAAAACTAGAGAATCTCCTTGAAATTTTGATATATTAGAACATGTATAAATACCTCAGCAAATATTTTTAGTGAGAGCCTGAAGCATAGGCAGGCTGCTTCTCGCGCTCTGCTAGCGTTCCCCCCAGCCGCTTTCTAGTGGCGACAAATTCATAGTGCCACAAAAGGATTTTGCACTTTTTTCTCCATGGCTAATCACACGCATGGCGTAAGTGAATCTGACGTTTATGTCATAAACATTATTGCCAATTTTTGCGGAATTGGCAAACGTTTCGTGCGAGCCGCATTCCCTACAAGTTATAGAAACACTCACCATCAATCCATTTCTGTGATTTTTTTGTTCCTGGCGATTGAGGACTTCTTGTCCTGCTTTTGTTGCTTTCTTACATTTTCCACATTATCAACATCGCGACACCAAACAGGCTTACTGCCTTTTCGACTTTTGAAAGTAGGTTTACACCGCGGCATGATGAAAATTTTCAATCAAACGCTAATCCAAATTCGAAAGCCCGGAAAAGTCACAACAACTAGGTAAATAATGTTATCAGATAACTAGATTCAAAACTGAAGAAGAAGTATTACAGTGTTGGCATTCCCAACGAAATTGGAATAAAAAATATTACGAAGGATATTATTAAAGACAGCGTCCGCAGCGCGTCCACCGAGCTTCCTCGCTCTAGGAATGGTTTAGAAAAACGCGCTTACCCACTAATCACGTTTTTCCAGCTTTAGGAACGGATATCTCGGGATTGAGTGAAGATAATTCAAAACTGCCAATGGAAGCATATTTCTTCTCCTGAGCCAAATAACCTGTTTTAATCCCTTGATCAATACACAGAACACTGTTTTTACAAAACTTACCCATCAAAATTTAAATGTAAATTTTTTTTACTAACTCTAGTTTTGAAAAAAATTAATTTTTCTCTTCTAGCAAGTGACTTTCTCGTTGCCGCGACAATTTACTGTTTTCCAAAAAAACATAAAATTGTTTATTGGTTTATTATTTCCTGCCATTTTGGAACCTAAATTGTCAAATTTTGGGGCAATATTGACCTCTAAAACGGAAAAAACACGTTGATTATTCAACGAATAATAAACCAAAATACAACTATTTCATATTTAATTGTCTTTTTTTCTTTTAAATTGAAAGGCAATTTTTAATATATTTCGAAAAAATGTGTTATTTTTTTATTGCAAATTTTATAATTAAATACCGATTGAAGTAATCGTATTGAATGAAATTGTTTCGCACGAGAAACTTCGTATTTTCTAGTCACTTTCTATAAATATTTCACTTTATTATTATTATTATTACTATTACGTTGTTCTTAATGAAGATTCATCATAGTTGCCAAGTGTATTTGTTTTCCTTGTTCCACAGAAGTTTATTTTATTTTATTTTTTTTTGCAAAATTAATTTTTGAGAATTTGTCAAAAGTCAAAATGTATGTTATTGCAATGGTACGTATAATAAAAATAAGAGAGGAATAAATAAGAATGGGGCAACAATTTTGGTTTAAAAAAACCGTAGCAAAAGTATTATTTTTGTTTTTAATTGAGAATTGAGTGTGTGAAATTTTGCTCATACCTATTGTCGAAGGAACAAAAAATCGAAAAAAACTACTATTTTATTATGTCACTATTAACTTTTAATCTTTAGAAGTTATTCGAATATTGTATTACAAAGCATACCTTAATCGTTGTATATTTATTTTCTGTAATTTGTTTTTTCTTGGATGAAATTTTTTTTTCTTTTTTGTTTTTGTAAGTTTGAAAAATAATGAAAACGATTGTACATTCATTAATATATTATTATATTTGAACATGGAGATATTGTTGTGTGTGCAATACCCTGAAACTGGATGCAATTTTCATAATTTGTAATTTCACTGTGCGCTTAACGCTCTAAATTACGGGCATTACTGCATTGAATGTTGGTCATTTTTGTGTCCATCATGGCTAGGATTGGGATATCGGAAGTGTAATATCGATATTTATTTATTATATATGAACGGAATTCCTCGAACCAGGCGCATGAAGATTCATTTCTTCAATATGGGGAAAATGGGGAAAACAGTGGGTGTGGCGGGTCCCGGACCCATCCCTATCGATTCAGGGTCCAAAATTTAGTGGAAAATGATACCCCACACGCCTATGTACCAGACATCTTGAAAACACATATACAAAACGCTGCAAATTCTTACACAGGGGTTGGTTATTCCTTGGACCAGGCGCATGGAGACTCATTTTTTCAACATGGGAGAAATGGGGAAAAAAGTGGGTGCGGCGGGTCCCGAACCCATTCCAATCGATTCAGGATCCAAAATTTAGTGGAAAATGATACCCCACACGCCCAGGTTCCAGAAATCTCGAAAACACATATTTAAAATGAGTAATATATACCCAATTTGACCCATTACTTCTTCCAGTGGGTGCCATCGTCCTGAACCCCTTCATTGATTCAGCTTCCAAGATTTAGCGAAAATGATACCCCACACGCCTAGGTTCTAGAAATCTCAAAACACATATTCAAAATGGGTGATATATACCCAATTTGACCCATAACTTCTTCCAGTGGGTGCGACGTTCTGGGACCGATTTCATTTGATTCAGCGTCCAAAATTTAGTGGAAAATGATACCCCCTCGCCTAGATCGCCCAAACTCGAAATCCATTTTTCAAAAAACACATTTTAACCCCTTCCCCGCCAAATTTGGTCCGATTGGGCTGAAAAGCTTGGAGGACCGTCCCAGGCCGGTTACAGACCCCTGACCCAAATTTCAGATTTTTAGAAAATTTTACTACCAAAAACGGCGTGGACGGCGAACGACATTGATCTTTTGGTTTGT
>CM034009.1:170734-287020 GCA_019603395.1 Cyrtorhinus lividipennis
AGATTTTTTTTTTTGTGTTGGTAGTTAGGAGAAGAACAACCTAAGCTAAGGATTTTTTTTTCCTCGTTCTGATGACTACACTGGGAGATGTCATTATCTCCCTCTGACTTGATAAGAATAAAAATTCGTCCAGACAGTAGATTCATTTCTCAATTATTTCAAAAGCTTATATGGTAGAATAGGATGTAATAAAACAGTCGTTCAAGAAAATGAAATCGGTTGAAAAATAAGCAATTGGCTTGTTCCTGAAGGTGAAAATGCACCTCTATGTTCTCGATTTTGCGGCGCCGGCCCACAGTAATTTTTGATGATCCGAAAACGCAGGTTTGTGTGTAACTATTGTTATCAACTAGGGAAATTTTTGTTAATTATTGACAGAATTGAGCGTATGGGAGGAATTTTGGTGAAAAAGGGACCACGCGCGGGGCGCGCCCCACGTCTGCCCTTAATTTTGGACGCTGAATCCAATGAAATGGGTCCCAGAATGATTGGCACCCATCGGAAGAAGTAATGGGTCAAAATGGGTATCTATCTACCCATTTTGAATATGTGTTTTCAAGATTTCGGGTACCTAGGCGTGTGGGGTATCATTTTCCACTAAATTTTGGACGCTGAATCGATTAAAATGGGTCCCAACCCACCACACCCACTGTTTTCCCCATGTTGAAAAAATGAGTCTCCATGCGCCTGATCCGAGGAATAAACAAGAATTTGCAGCGTTTATTTATTATTATTAATTTTTAAATTGCGTGATAGATGTGTCATATGTCCTATGTTTTACTGAACGTTGAATCAATTACAATGAAGTAATTAATCGCAAATTTTCGACCCAGGGAGGCAAGAAAATCGTCAACAATTTATCATCTTCGGACGTGGCAACGTCTGAAAGCGACGCTTCTTACGAAAGTGGGACTGTAGTCGGTGAACCTGTTGTGAAGCCTTCGAAGGTAATTTTTGTTCGTGTGATTTCAAGTTTTCTTCTTAAATTAAACATTTGGCTCAAGTTGTCTCTTGAAACAGGTTCTCGAAAATTTGAAGTTGCGGAAAGACGAAGAAGCTTCGCTGCTGGACGCCATTGTCACTGGACGGTGTTTCACTTCAGACCTCCAGGTAAACGTTAGGAAATTATTTTAAGTGATAAGGTTATTTATATTTGTAGAAGTGGCGAATCTTGGTCCAAAACTTGGTGACAAAATGGTGGTGCCTGGTGAGGCAGGCTGTGAATTCTGTCTCACTGGGTGGGCTGTTAAGCCCTACCTTCGAGCCTGGAGGACCAGCAGGTCTGTTTGGGGCCCGTAAACTTGCCTTCAATTGGCTCAAATACCCCCCCCCCCTCATCTTTGCATGAAGCTTCCTAGCTGAGCCGTTTGCGCATAAGAGCGCTCTTCGGCCACCACCTCCATCAACGAGCTCTGCTGCTGTCTCGTCCCACTCTGGTCTGATCCCAAATGCCATTCGATAGCCTGGGTCGTGAGTTTGCCGACCTCACATTCCGAAGGGGTTCACACCCCATCGAGGTTGATCGGCGTGTCAGGGCGAACAGGCAGCTAAGAGCATGGCTGGGGTAGCTGGGGATAAATTAACGAAAAACTATATGTATGAGGAATGAAGCGAAACAAATTGTTTGGATTCAGAACAAATCGCAGTACTCAAGACGCTACCTGTTTCCTTTATAATTTAATTGCGGAGGACCTTGACTGTGGGAAGAAGCCGATTGCCGTATTCTTGGATCAGGCTAAAGCGTTCGACACGATTTCACATGAAATATTATTTGAAAAGATGAAAAATTACGGCATAGAAGGCCAGGCTCTAGACTGGTTTCGCAGCTATCTAAAAGATAGAAAACAAATTGTAACGATTTATGTTCTAGTAAATAATTTATTAACGTCGTTCACTTGAGTACCTACACTGTTCACATTCGCGCACTTACACAATGACAGAATCACATTTTGGTTGGTTATTCCTTGAATAATCAACCTATGTTTTCATGCAAATGGTCAACCTCTCCGATTCGGCTCAAAATTTTTTTCTGGACGTTTCATGGTGTCTAGATCAAAAACGCTGCAAATTCTTTCACAGGGGTTGGTTATTCCTCGAACCAGGCGCATGGAGATTCATTCCAATCGATTCAGCGTCCAAAATGTAGTGGAAAATTACACGATCAGCCCACCTGCTGGGCAGGCTGATCTAGATTATATTAGGTATTAGAGGAGAGTGGTCATCACTGGCATCCCTTTTCATCGATTTTCATCGTTTTTCCTTCGTTCTTTTTTGTTTTGCTGTGTTTTCTTTAAAACAAGGCTTCCGCGAAATTCGTTTTTTACAATCGTTCGCGCGTTATCCCTGTTTTTCCCGCGGGTAGAACTTCCTCGTGTGCCTTCGAGGTTATGGAGACTCCGGCTTCTCCGGACAAGAGGTGTTCGCGCCGGTGTTCGTGTGACCGGGATCGGACTAAGGAACGTCGACCGTCCCGTTCCCGCCGACGCCGCCGCGAACCGTCTCCGGCGCCTCGTCGTCGTCGCTCCCGTTCTCCCCGATGGGGCAGCCAGCACCGCTCCTTCTCGTCAACCGGCTCAGCCCTTTCACTATCTCCGCCTCCATTGGAACTGCGAGGGCGCGAGCCGTCGGTAACCGACGGCTCGGTCTCCCCGACTCGTGAGGCTTCGGTTACTGAAGTTCTCCCCAGGGGCGGCTCGCCCGCGGCCGACGTCCCGCCGGGAATCCGGCGGCTCCTCGTCCGCAACCAGCCGATACTGAGCTCCCGCCCGGACGTCTCCCCGGCCGTGGTGACTGAACTCGCGAGAGTCCAGCGTGAGGGTTTGTCCGCCTCCGTCTTCTCGGCGGTCCGGGAGCGATACCCGGTCCTCCCGCACTTCCCGGAATTTACTCCTCCGGCCCTGGACCCGGCTGTCGCTGAACTCATCCCCTCGGCGGTACGGGACAAGGATCGGGCGGTCGCCGGCCAGCAGGAGTTGTTCCTTGCTGCCTCGCTGGCTATGGCAGAGGCCTGCACCCTCCTAGGGGACACCTCGTTCGACCTCTCTCCAGGGGAGCACCGGGACAGGCTCGCCGACTTGATGTACGACGCCGCCTCCCTCACGTCGGCGGGTGTCTTCAAACTCTCGAACGCCCGGAAGAGGATGGTGCTGAGGGATTTCAAGCCGTCCGTAGCCGATAGGGCTCAAAAGCAGAATATTGGGGTAACCCTCTTATTCGACGACAAATTAGGGGCTTGGGGCCAGGAGGCCCAGGCCGCCTCCAAAACGGCTTCCCTCCTCAAACCCAAGCCTCGAGCCGGGGCGTCGGCCGGCCCTTCGCGGTCAACAAATCCGGCCTCAGGGCCGGTGGCCCGCACCCCCGGCTCATCCCGTGACCAGGGAAACGCCCGTCGGCCTGGCATCGGTCCCCGCCCGGCCGCCTCTCAGGGGCAGTCATCGTCGTCCCGGAAACGGGCGGAGTTTCGCCGTCGGGGAGGGCAGACGAAGTCAGCGCGCCGTTAAATCAGGTTAGAGACAATTTTTTTCCAGGTAACTTAGCTCGTTTTGCCGATGCCTGGACCGCTCTCCTGCCTCCGGGGAGCCCGCTTTTACAATGGGTTCGCGGTTACCGCCTCCCTTTTTCCGGTGCTCCCCCACCCCTGTCCGTGGCCCGCTTCGTTTCCCATTCGCCCCCCGTAACGGGGGGCTCACCTCTGGCCACCCAGGTCACCGAACTCCTGTCTTTGGGGGTTATAACATATTTCCCGTCGTCCGAGCCGTGCTTCCTCTCGCCGGTTTTTACGGTGCCCAAGCCCGATGGCGAGGCTCGCTTTATTTTAAATCTGAAAGGCCTTAATCGTTTTCTCCGGCCTCCCCATTTTAAGCTGGAGGACCACCGGGTGCTTCTGCACCTTTTAGAGCCGGACATGTTCGCCGTCATCATAGATTTTTCCAAGGCTTTTTATTTGGTCCCCGTTCATCCGGCCGATCGACGGTTCTTAGTTTTCCGCTTTAGCGGTCGTTTATATTCAATGACATGCCTTCCGATGGGTCTTTCTACGGCCCCCTACGTATTCCATAAGTTAATGAGGCCCGTCGTGGCGCACTTGCGCGCTCAAGGGATTTCTATTGTTAATTACCTTGACGATTCTGTGCTGTTAGCGCGCTCCTCTTTAGCTTGTTCACGTGATCGAGACGTGGCTCTAAAGCTCTTCCAGAGCCTCGGGCTGATCGTCAACGTCGATAAAAGTCGGCTAGTGCCCTCCACCAATTTTACCTTTTTAGGGTTCTCTTTCTCCTCCGGCCCGATGACCATTGGCCTTCCCGCCCCCAAGCGGGCGAGTGTTTCAGCGCTCGCCTCCAAGTGGGTGCAGAGGCGGAGGGGCTCTATCCGCGCGCTCTCAGTCCTCATCGGCAAGTTGGTCGCCGATACGGCCACACCCATCTTCGTCTACTCGAGCGGGAGCGGTTTTTGTCCCTCCAGCTTTTTCCGGATGACTACGAGGCTAAGCTCGTGCTTTCGAGTGACGCGGTCGTGGACCTCGAGTGGTGGGTGTCTGCCCTCCGAGGTCCCCCGGTCCCTATTCTCTCCGATACTTATGATCACATAATTTTTTCCGACGCCTCCCTGACGGGATGGGGCGGTTACTCCCACCCCCACACGGCCCACGGGTGGTGGTCTGGCACGGAAAGAACGGACCACATTAACCTCTTAGAGCTGAAGGCGGCTTTTCATGCGCTACAGGCCTTTGCCAGTGCTTGGAGCTCGTCTTCTATCTTGCTCCGCCTGGACAACACCACGGCCATCGCCGTTGTCAACAAGGGGGGGAGTGTCCGATTCCCCCGTTTTCAAGCGATTGCCAGACTAATATGGGATTTTTGCGAGCAGCGCAACCTCTTTCTGTTTGCCTCCTATGTCCACACGGCGGATAATTGCGTTGCCGACCGTGAATCTCGTCGTCCCCTTGACACTGAAGAGTGGGGTTTAAATCCAAAATTTTTTCGTACCGCTGTGCAGCGGTTTGGAACCCCTGATATTGACCTCTTTGCCTCCTCAGCGCTCCACCTCTGTGACGTCTTTTTCTCATGGTTCCCTGACGACGGGGCGGCGGGAGTGGATGCGTTTACATTTGACTGGTCACAGTATTTTTTTTTACGCTTTCCCTCCCTTTTCTCTCATTCCTAGGGTACTCCACAAGATGAGGTCGGACGGGGCCACGGGCATTCTAGTGCTCCCACTTTGGCCGTCACAGCCGTGGTTTCCACTTAGCCTAAGCATGCGTATCTCTGATGTTATAACACTCGGGCCCGATGTTAATCTCCTTTTTTCACCTTTCAGCAGCCGCCCCCATCCGTCTGCCAACAGCCTCCGCTAGACTCTGTCGTCCTCACACTCCTCGACTCCCTAGCGGAGAGTACCCGTCGCCAGTATCACTCGGCCCTTACGAAGTGGCTTTCGTTTACGGCTGACAGATCCTGGAACCCGACGGTCGTCACGCCGTTCTCGCTCTTATCTTTTCTTCAGCATATTCTTGATTCCACGGGGGTGGGGTATAGTTCCCTCAATACTTACAGGTCGGCTGTTTCCCTTCTGTCACAGTCCGAGGTGGGGGCCCACCCGGACGTGCGCCGTTTTATGAAAGCGGCCTTCCGCCGCAGGCCGTCTTCGGCAAAATATCGGACCTCCGGGATCCAGCAGTGGTCCTTACTTTCCTCTCGGCCGCCACGGACAGCCGGCGCTCGTTCTTAACCAAGAAGCTGGCCACGCTGTTGCTGTTAGCCTCCGGGCAGCGCCTCCAGACAATTGCTGCCGTTAAACGGCAGCATATCGTCTTCTCAGAGCGGGGGTGCACTATTTTCGTCCCGGCCTTCCTCAAAACTACTAGACGGTCGGCTCCTGCCCCGGCCATTGTTCTTCCCTTCCTTCCTCAAGATCCGGCCCTTTGCGTGCCCTCCTGCCTTCGGGCCTATTTGGCCTGCACGCAGGACACCCGTCACGACTCACTCCTCCTGACTACTACCCGTCCTTTTTCGCCGGCCTCAACTGCCACCATTAGTCGATGGGTGAAGTATATTATGGCCGGGGCGGGGGTCAACACGTCCATTTTTTCGGCTCACTCCACTCGTCACGCCTCCGTATCGGCGGCGGCGCGTGGAGGCGTTCCGTTGGATGCCATTTTCCAGGCGGCCGGTTGGTCACCTCGTTCACATATGTTTGCGCAAGTTTATAATCGGCCACTTTCGTTTCAGGAGGACTTCGCAGATGCGGTGGTGACTCGCCCTCCGGCCTCTGATTTGTTCAGTTTCATTTTTAACGTCAACTTTCCATTTCAACCGCAATTCCGTTTCAACTCTGATTTGTTCAGTTTCATTTTTAACGTCAACTTTCCATTTCAACTGCAATTCCGTTTCAACAGTTTTTCAATTTCGCTCCGATTTTCAAATTCACTTCAATTTCAGTTTTCAGCGCATTGCGCATACACGTAATTCTGTCTCAATTCCGTCTTTGTACTTTCCGGAAGTCGGCGGATACGACCGCGGTTGCGTCAGAAGCATTTTAATGTATTTCTTGCGCATACACGTAATTCTGTCTTAATTCCGTCTTGGTACTTTCCGTCAGTCGGCGGGTACGACCGCTTTAGCATCAAAACCATTCATTATATATATGTTTCTTCCACATCAAGTATATTTCTTTTTCTTCCTACGTAGCTATTGCTACGGCCCTTCCTGCACATCTGAAGGCCGTTTTGCTTTATGCCAACCCCATATTGCCTTTTTGTGCTCCGTTATTTCGGGCTCCGCCCGCCCCCCTTTTTTCCCTCGGTGGACTCAATCTTTCAACAGCTGCCAGTGATGACCACTCTCCGAGATACCGAAATATAATTACACGATCAGCCCACCTGCTGGGCAGGCTGATCTAGATTATATTAGGTATTAGAGGAGAGTGGTCACTCACGTCCCACCCGACGGCCCCACCCGGGACGTCCACCGATCTCTTTCAAGTAATGGCGGACACGGCCCACGGGATCAGGGAGCTGGGAGCAGGCAGAAGTGCCAACCACAGCCCTGATCCCGCGTTTTTTCAAATTAAGCAACCTTAAGGTCGCCCCCCTCTTTGAAACGTTGTACCTAGCGACCCCAAAGGGTTCTGCTGCCAGTGATGACCACTCTCCGAGATACCGAAATATAATGAGAGACCAACCAGGATGAGACAAGGCGGAGACCAGAACGAGGCAAGGTGGAATGAAAGGCGGAGAACAGGATGAGACAGGGCGGAGACCAGGATGACACAAGGCGGAGACCAGGATGAATCAAGGCGGAGGCGTGATGGGGACCAGGATGAGACAAGGCGGTAATCAGGACGATACAAGGTGGAGTAAAATGCAAAAACGCTGCAAATTCTTACACAGGGGTTGGTTATTCGTCAGACCAGGCACAAGTAGACTCATTTCTCCAACATGGGGGAAATGGGGATAACGGTGGGTGCGGCGGGTCCCAGACCCATTCCAATCGATTCAGGATCCAAAATTTAGTGGAAAATGATACCCCACACGCCTAGGTTCCAGAAATCTCAAAAACGCTTATTCAAAATGGGTAATACATACCCAATTAAATCCATAACTTCTTCCTGTGGGTGCCGATCGTTCTGGGACCCATTCCATTGGATTCAGCGTCCGAAATTTAGTGGAAAATGATACCCCACTCGCCTAGATCGCCCAAAATCTCGAAAATCCATTTTTCAAAAAACACATTTTGACCCCTACCCCGCCCAAATTTGGTCCGATCGGGCTGAAAAGCTTGGAGGACCGTCCTAGGCCGGGAACAGACCCCTGACCCAAATTTCAGATTTTTAGAAAATTTTCTACTACCAAAAACGGCGTGGACGGCGGACGGACATTGATCTTTTGGTTGGTTATTCCTTCGGCGATCGGCACCCTCTGGAAGAAGTTATGGGTCAAATTGGGTATATATTACCCATTTTGAATATGTGTTTTTGAGATTTCTGGAACCTAGGCGTGTGGGGTATCATTTTCCGCTAAATCTTGGACGCTAATTTCAATGAAGTGGGTCCCGGAACGATTGGCACCCTCTGGAAGAAGTTATGGGTCAAATTGGGTATATATTACCCATTTTGAATATGCGTTTTCGAGATTTCCGGTACCTGGGCGTGTGGGGTATCATTTTCTACTAAATTCTGGATCCTGAATCGATTGGAATAGGTCTGGGACCCGCCGCACCCACTGTTCCCCCATTTCCCCCATGTTGAAGAAATGAGTCTCCATGCGCCTGGTCCGAGGAATAACCAACCCCTGTGTAAGAATTTGGATTTTTTTGATCTAGACATCATGAAACGTCCAGAAAAAAATTTTGAGCCGAATCGGAGAGGTTGACCATTTGCATGAAAACATAGGTTGATTATTCAAGGAATAACCAACCAAAAGGTCAATGTCCGTCCGCCGTACGCCGTCCACGCCGTTTTTGGTAGTAGAAAATTTTCTAAAAATCTGAAATTTGGGTCAGGGGTCTGTAACCGGCCTGGGACGGTCCTCCAAGCTTTTCAGCCCGATCGAACCAAATTTGGGTGGGGTAGGGGTCAAAATGTGTTTTTTGAAAAATGGATTTTCGAGATTTTGGGCGATCTAGGCGAGTGGGGTATCATTTTCCACTAAATTTCGGACGCTGAATCCAATGAAGTGGGTCTCAGGACGATTGGCACCCACTGGAAGAAGTTATGGGTCAAATTGGGTATATATTACCCATTTTGAATATGTGTTTTTGAGATTTCTGGAACCTAGGCGTGTGGGGTATCATTTTCCGCTAAATCTTGGAAGCTGAATCCAATGAAGTGGGTCTCAGGACGATTGGCACCCACTGGAAGAAGTTATGGGTCAAATTGGGTATACATCACCCATTTTAAATATGTTTTTATGAGATTTCTGGTACCTGGGCGTGTGGGGTATCATTTTCCACTAAATCATGGACACTGAATCGATTGGAATGGGTCTGGGACCCGCCGCACCCACCATTTCCCCCATTTTGAATATGCGTTTTCGAGATTTCCGGTACCTGGGCGTGTGGGTTATCATTTTCTACTAAATTCTGGATCCTGAATCGATTGGAATAGGTCTGGGACCCGCCGCACCCACTGTTTCCCTATTTCCCCCATGTTGAAGAAATGAGTCTCCATGCGCCTGGTCCGAGGAATAACCAACCCCTGTGTAAGAATTTGCAGCGTTTTTGGTTGGTTATTCCTTGAATAATCAACCTATGTTTTCATGCAAATGGTCAACCTCTCCGATTCGGCTCAAAATTTTTTTCTGGACGTTTCATGGTGTCTTGATCAAAAAAGGTTAATGTCCGTCCGCCGTACGCCGTCCGCCGTCCGCCGTACGCCGTCCGCCGTCCACGCCGTTTTTGGTAGTAGAAAATTTTCTAAAAATCTGAAATTTGGGTCAGGGGTCTGTTCCCGGCCTAGGACGGTCCTCCAAGCTTTTCAGCCCGATCGGACCAAATTTGGGTGGGGTAGGGGTCAAAATGTGTTTTTTGAAAAATGAATTTTCGAGATTTTGGGCGATCATGGCGAGTGAGGTATCATTTTCCACTAAATTTTGGACGCTGAATCCAATGAAATGGGTCCCAGAACGATCGACACCCACTGGAAGAAGTTATGGGTCAAATTGGGTATATAATACCCATTTTGAATAGGTATGTGTTTTTGAGATTTCTGGAACCTTGGCGTGTGGGGTATCATTTTCCGCTAAATATTGGAAGCTGAATCCAATGAAGTGGGTCCCAGGACGACTGGCACCCACTGGAAGAAGTTATGGGTCAAATTGGGTATATATTACCCATTTTGAATATGCGTTTTCGAGATTTCCGGTACCTGGGCGTGTGGGGTATCATTTTCGACTAAATTTTGGATCCTGAATCGATTGGAATGGGTCTGGGACCCGCCGCACCCACCGTTTTCCCCATTTCCCCCATGTTTTAAATAAGGTTCCATGCGCCTGGTCTGACGAATAACCAACCCCTGTGTAAGAATTTGCAGCGTTTTTGATGTAGACACCATGAAACGTCCTGAAAAAAAATTTGAGCCGAATCGGAGAGGTTGACCATTTGCATGAAAACATAGGTTGATTATTCAAGGAATAACCAACCAAAATGGGTGCATACATACCCATTTTGACCCACAACTTCTTCCGGTGGGTGCCAATCGTATCTGTTAAGGCTCCGCCCTTTCATATTCAAGAGACCCCTCAACTCACCACGACATAGCAATGAAGCACGGTGGAATTAGATCATGTTGGCGATCCTCCGCCGTTTTAAATTCGAGAGACCTTTCAACTCACCACGACATTGCAATGAAGAACTGTGAAGTAACATCATGTTGGCGATCCTCCGCCGTTTCAAATTCAAGAGACCCCTCAACTCATCTCGACATTGCAAAGGAGCACATTGTGGAGGAACATGTTATCAGCAATCCTCCGCCGTTTCAAATTTGAGTAATCCCTCAACTCATCTCGACATAGCAATGGAGCACATTGTGGAGGAACATCATGTTGGCGATCCTCCGCCGTTTCAAAGATAATAAACTACTCAACTCATCTCGACATTGCATTGAAGCACTGGGAAGTAACATCATGTTGGCGATCCTCTGCCGTCTCCACCGTAATGAGCCCTGCCAATATGTAAAAGACCTACAATCGGTGCAATGAGGCTCAACTCCCAAGGCAATTTCATACACACGGGTTGGTTATTCCTCGGACCAGGCGCAAGGAAACTCATTTCTTCAACTTGGGGAAAACAGTGGGTGTGGTGGGTTGGGACCCATTTCAATCGATTCAGCGTCCAAAATTTAGTGGAAAATGATACCCCACACGCCCAGGTACCAGAAATCCCGAAAACACATATTCAATATGGGTAATAGATACCCATTTTCACCCATAACCTCTTCCAGTGGGTGCCAATCGTTCTGGGACCCACTTCATTGGATTCAGCGTCCAACATTTAGTGGAAAATGATACCCCACTCAACTAGATCGCCCAAAATCTCGAAAATCCATTTTTCAAAAAACACATTTTGACCCCTACCCCGCCCAAATTTGGTCCGATCGTGCTGAAAAGTTTGGAGGACCGTCCTAGGCCGGGAAGGGAATGAGACCGGTCCCAGAACGATTGGTCCCCACCGGTCAACCTCTCCGATTCGGCTCAAAAATTTTTTCTGGACGTTTCAAGGTGTCTTGATCGGCCTAGGACGGTCCTCCAAACTTTTCAGCCCGATCGGACCAAATTCGGGCGGGGTAGGGGTCAAAATGTGTTTTTTGAAAAATGGATTTTCGAGATTTTGGGCGATCTAGGCGAGTGGGGTATCATTTTTCACTAAATTTTGGACCCTAAACCGATTAAAGTCGGTCTGGGACACGTCACACCCACTGTTTCCCCCATGTTTGACATTTTCGACGACATTGGTGTGTAGGGTATCATTTACCACTTATTTTTGGACGCTGAATCCATTGGAATGAGTCTCCATGCTCTTGATCCGAAGAATAACCAACCCCTGTGAATGAATTTGCAGCGTATTGGATAATACCCATAGTTCCTACCCAGTAATGTTTACTTCTAGTAAATATGCTGTTTCCGTATTGCCATGAACCCCTCTCCCCATCCCTTTTACCCCTCAAAGCTTGCCATAAAACTCGTTCCCACTTTTATTTTATATTGACTGAGTCTATGGGAGGAATGGCAATCGATTTTCAATTCCCAAAAAAAAACTATTCTTCAAAAAAAATCTTTACAATTGACTTTAGTCGACCAATTTTTCTTAATTTGGTTTTTGTGAGGAATCGGTTGATTACAAATTAATATATTAATCAATTTTTGAGATTTGAAAAGATAATGGCGAGCTGGGGAAGGTTGCAACTTCTTGCAATACTCTGCTTTTAACGCTGAATTTGTGGAAAGACAACTTTGGGCATCATTCACATGTTCCTTTTTTATCTACAATTTTTTTTTTTTTTAATTTCGGCCTAGTTAAGTTTTTAACGTTTTTCTGAAGGCTAACAAAATTAATTAAAGACCTCAATTACTTGGTGCAATTGTTGGCTGATCTATACATCAGTGCACGCACCCCAAAAATCGATATCTCGAACTAGGATGATTCGAGATTGTTGTGCTTCCTTCCGTTTGTTTCTTCTCCGTTCCGTTTTATTTTATTTATTATTATTTTCCTTTTTTTTCGCTTCTTCATTTTTGATGATAGAGTTGAAGGAAGGACGCGTATATCTAGAAAATTGCGGGAATCTCTTATCAAAGGAGGCATGGCCATAGAGCGATATATCGATTGTAACGCTGTCGATTTTTCGGGGTGCATGCACTGATGTATGGATCCACATTGTTTCTAAACCGCCAATTTTGGAATCGATTCTAAATTTTCTAATTTAAAAAATCTGAAATCTATCTGAAAAAATCTAAGAGATTTTTGTCGTTCGATTTGACTGTGATTACCTGCACTGTTCCAGAGGGCCTTATCATGGTCTTATCATCCCTTATCAAATAACACACCGTATGTGTAGAAATTTCGCGGGTGTTATGGGAAAATGAGTACGCATAGGTACACGTATATATAAAAACATGTAATATCATAAATATTATTGTTTTGCGGCGTCGAAGTAGCCCCTCCGGAGGGTCGTTGTTCTGGACTGAAGTGTTCGGTTGACGTCACGAAGCCGGTCGTCAGCATGAAGTGCCTGATTCCGAGTCAAAATGTTAAAATCTTGGCCAGGGCGATCAATTCCCTGTCGAAAATCGGCGACGACTGTTTCATTGAAGGCTCCGACGACGGCGTCGTCCTCCGTACGGTCAATTCGGCCGAGTCGGCCTTTTCGGAATTCCGTTTTTACCGAAGTTTCTTTTCGAGTTATTTCTTCGACGTCGACGACGAGACGGGCACCGGTGTCAAAATGACGATGAAATCGATGTTGAGCGTCTTCAAAAACCCTCACTGCATGGATAAACAAGTGGAGAGCTGCGAGGTTAAAATGCGTCCCGCTGGGGATTTCGTCGTGTTCGTTATCAAATGCACGAACGGATACGTGAGGAAGTATTATTTGCCGATTATCGAAGACGGACGACTGGAAGCCACCGTGCCTGATGGGTGAGTGGGAACGGCCTTTCAAAATTCATTTTTGGAGAAAAAGGTCGTGAAGAAAGCAGCACAAACCAGCCTGCGACCAACTGGGCAAGACAGTTGCTGATTAGGGCTAACACGCTCAATATAAAGCCAAACTAGCTTCAAATCAGGTAGATCGGCTTGAGACAAGCCATGCCAGGAAAAGAGGCTCAATGGAATACCAAAATGAGACGTAAACTCAATGAATCAGGTGTGCAGGCTACTACCAGCCGCACCCCATGCGCATAGAGACGAATTTGAATCGATTTAGCGTTCATAACCTCTTTCGGTGGGCTCCAATCGCTTTGGGACCCATCTCATTGGATTCAGCGTCCAAAATTTAGTGGAAAATGATACCCCACTCGCCTAGGTACTGGAAATCTCGAAAATACATATTCGAGATAAGTAGATAGGGACCCATTTTGACCCATAACCTCTTCCGGTAGGTGCCAATCGTTCTGGGACCCGTCTCATTGGATTCAGCGTCCAAAATATAGTGGAAAATGATACCCCGCATACCCAGTTCCCCAAAATCCCGAAAATTTAGTTTCAAAAACGCTGCAAATTCTTTCACAGGGGTTGCTTATTCCTCTGACCAGGAGCATGGAGACCCATTTCAATCGGTTCAGGGTGCTAAATTCGCACCGATAATAATGATACCCCACACCCCTAGATCGCCGAAAATCCATATTTCAAAAAACACATTTTGACCCTTACCCCGCCAAATTTGGTCTGGTTGGGCTGAAAAGTTTTGATGACCAAGTAAAGTTAAAAACAGGTACCTGACCAAAATTTCAGATTTTTAGAAAATCTTTCTAGACACCTTGAAAAAATGGATTATTTGAGGAATAACCAACCAAAACCTCAGGTTTCAATATTTAAATGTAGATATCGACCGGTCACATCGAAAATAGTGATTAGGGGTGTGTACCCTGATCTTGAGATTAGCCCAGAAACTGTACATAACCTTCGTACAGCCTCCTAAAGGCCCCAACTTAGTAGGTAGTTAAAATTCCACACTTTTTTGAGTGGTTGTCGCAGTGCTTGTGCGTGTTTTTTGACCTTACATAGTTTGCAAAACTGATTTTCGGTTCTTCTTTATTGAACACTTTTGCGACTAATTTCTCCATCATTTTCTTTAGTTCCCTGTTTTCGTTCCTCCTCCGAAACTATCCTTGACGCCAGAACACACAATGGGGGATAACTATAAATCCTGAAAATGAGAGGGCGCGTAAGGAGCCTCCTTCACTTCCTCCACTGGGAAGGTTGCAAAGGGCTTCCACCACTCCCTCTACAGGGAATGTTGGTGCCTTGTGGAAAAAAGTCAGTCAAACACGAGTTTCACAGCCATTGTGGCCTTACCATGGTGCATGTTGACAGGTACTGTTCACTTTCATTGTGATTGATCAATCCTTGATTGGATTTTCTCAGGGTTAACCCAGGCACCCCATTCAGAACATGTACCTTTGGCAATCAAAGAATCATCTCATTGTGCAAAATTCTCAGGGGCTGTCCAACCCAGGCGCCCCATGTGCAGTGCTTAAATTTTACACAGATCAACATTCAGAGGGCTGACCAACCCAGGCACCCTCTGGAATGTCCAACCCAGGTGCCCCTCTTATTATGCATATATTTGACATAGAGTAACATCTCAAGGGCTGACCAACCCAGGGACCCTTGGAGCTGCCCAACCCAGGCACCCTCTGGGATGCCCAACCCAGGCGCCCCTTCTACCATGCGTAAATTTTGCATGGAACAACATTCAGAGGGCTGACCAACCCAGGCACCCTTGGGGCTGTCCAACCCAGGTGCCCCTCCTATCATGCATATATTTGGCGTAGAGTAACATCTAAAGGCGTCAACCACGGCCCTCCTATCTAATTTGCAAGGAACGCTCAAGAGCGCCAACCCAGGCCACCCTCTAGTAATTGACATAGAGTAACAACCAGCAGGCGCCCCATCAGTTTTGTTTAGCAAATCTCATGTCAAAAGGTTACATAATCACCTTATCCATAACAGATACTAATAGGGTGAGCTATAAATATGAGAGTGTCGCGATATAAGGGATGGGGAGAGCACATGGCCAACAAGCCTAAAATCAATCGGTGCTCAATCACGCATCAGTTTTGTGAATCTATCAAGAATCATTTATAAAACACTCAGTGTACATTAATTATGTCAGGATATATTGATCTTGACACCAGTTCTTGCCTTGTTAAATATGTTTTTTCAACTGTTTCCAGTGCTCCTAACGGATTCACCGTTTCCTCCAAGTTTTTGTCCTCCACAATAAAAAATTTCCGCCATTCCGAAGACGAAGTGACTTTGACTGTTGAGAAAGAGAAGACTTTTATCAAGAATCATCTGGAATTGAGAAGAGACGAGCTCTTTATGAGAACGGAGCTTTGTTTTCATCCGACGGAGTTTGAAAATTATGCTGTGAGGGAGCCAACATCCCTTACGTTTTGCTTCAAAGGTACATGTTGCTCAAAAGTACATCAATTATGGGAAGTCTTCTCTTATTACATCATGTATTAGTATATGTAATATCCAGTCAAACTGGGTTCAATACAGTATTTGGTGCTTCTTGCACAACAGTAAGCATCACTATTAGGATGATTTGGATGAGGGGGCGTACAGAAACTAGAATTTGTACCAGCCATGCTTATTTTTAAAACTATTCCTTTGTAGAACTCCGAGCTGTACTGGCATTTGCCGAGCCGTCAGGACTTCCCGTCATTGCCAAGTTCAGCACACCAGGGCGACCCATTCTCTTCAAAGTGGAAAATCACCCGAGCTTTGATGGCAGTTACGTCGTCGCAACTCTCAACTCAACAAACGCAGCTTTGGAGTCAAGTCTGGTTAGCAGCCAAAGGTCTGTGAGCCAGCGACAGGCCAATCAAAGGGACCAGTCAAAGTCACGTCGTGACTCTGGCGTGCTGAACTATGAGAGTGAAAACATCAATGTTCCAACTGTTGAACAGGTACCAATGGATGTGGATCCACCAACAAGAATACGGTAAGTGTTCCAAAAAGAAAATACTTACAATGCTATCAAAGTCTCAACCTAAACCAAATCTCATATTTCCAGAACATCAGCAGCAGACAGATCCAGCCACCTCATGGATAACCCTATTGCACCTCCTGCTGAAATACCAGTCAATTCAGGACCTTCAGCCTTCCCACGGTTCCCTTCCAGAATTGAAGAAACCTGTGACACTCCTGACACCAGCGTGCATTCATTTTATGGCACCAACAGCGATCTGTTCAACAATGCCAGCCCCGCTACTCCATCTGTTTCCATGAGTCTCCCATCCACTCCCGACGTTGATCCAAGTGTCCAACGGCTGACCAACATTGTATTTGCCAGATGTTTCTCAAGAAAGCACATTTTAGACTGTTTACCCAAACATAAAATTGTCTTTGCTAATGACTCAGATGCTGAACCTTTGTAACATATAAGTATTCATGTGGGATTGAATCATCACAATCTAGATGAGTTAAAACCTCATGTAAACTCGAGTCAAACTCACAACCAGCTAAATAACCTCTGTACAGTAACCATTATTGATTATCTATTTGATTAAATTATATATTTACTACATTGTTGTCAGTGATTTACGTCCTCTGCTATCTAATTGTACGGAATAGTACAGCATACGCCCAACAAATTCAAGGAGTTTCTTATTTTGGGGCAAGGTTACACTATGCATGGTGGTTCTAACTTCTCCACAATCACTCCAAACTCATTTTTCTCTGCTTCCTTGCAGTATTTTTCCAGAGTGGCCAGAAGTTTTTTGGTTCGCACAATCTGGAAAAGAACTAGGTTAGGTTTGACAGCATCCAGAGTTGTAATGTTTTAATGGTCATCTGAGGCATCATTGTTATTTCATGCCAAAGTTGCTCTGTCAATTTTAAAGATGTGTGCTGGGAATCGTCTTATAAATATCATTTGACTGCTGTCGATAATGGAGTTTTTGCAAGCCACTAACAGTCCTTGTACAACCTCACCACAGAGGCTGGGAAAAAACGGCATTGCACAGGGTATAAGTAATAAGCTAGGCACTAAGCCCCTAGGCTCGGTGAAAACCGATAGAAAATGGACGAAATAACTGGTTCATAGCTTTGGTAATTCTACACTTACACGGTAATTCTAAATACTCGTACTACGAAATGATTTTTGGTCCCAACCTGTGGAACAGACTTGATACGATGAAATATCATAGCATTTTTTTATTAATTAGTTCTTCTTATGCATTGACTATTGAGAGTTTCATACGTACATGGGTCTCGGTTTTCGATCCCTCAATCAGTCAACCTATGATTTCATGCCAGAAGTCGATCTATACGATTCGTCCGAAAGTTTGACAAGTGTATCATGTTGTGTAGATAAAAAAATCTGCAAATTCTTACACACGGGTTGGTTATTCCTCGAATGGGGGAAACAGTGGGTGTGGCGGGTCTCAGACCCATTCCAATCGATTCAGCGTCCAAAATTTAGTGGAAAATGATACCCCACACGCCTAGGTAGCAGAAATCCCGAAAACACATAGGTATTCAAGATGGGTGTATCTATGGGGCACTACGACACTAATTTACTAATATAATATTGAGAAAACGTAGGTTATTTAGAAGGCTATAATAATTGTATTAAATTGAATTGAATGGTACGAATAAAAAGCTCGGACAGTAAAAAGAATTGTAGGCAACTGCTCAAAATTGGTTGCTAAGTTTAACAGCTGGTTATAAACAACAGGATATGACGATGTGTTTTGTTTGTCTATTCGGCTGAAGTCACCCACATGGGTAATAAATACCCAATTTGACCCATTACTTCTTCCAGTGGGTGCCAATTGTTCTGGGACCCATTTTATTGGATTCAGCGTCCAAAATTTAGTGGAAAATGACACCCCACTCGCCTAAATCACCCAAAATCTCGAAAATCCATTTTTCAAAAAACACATTTTGACCCCTACCCCCTCCAAATTTGGTCCGATCGGGCTGAAAAGTTTCGAGGACCCATCTCGGCTGGGAACAGACCCCTGACCCAAATTTCAGATTTTTAGAACATTTTCTACTACCAAAAACGGCGTGGACAATGGACGGCGTACGGCGTACGGCGTACGGCGTACGGCGGACGGCGGACGGACATTGACCTTTTTTGATCAGGACATCATGAAACGTCCAGAAAAAAATTTTGAGCCGAATCGGAGAGGTTGACCATTATCATGAAAACATAGGTTGATTATTCAAGGAATAACCAACCAAAACGGCATTGCACAGGGTATGTTGGACCACAGGCAATATTGAATGCTACAGTATCTATAGCAGGCCCTGTTGAAGCAACATGACATCACCCAGTACATGCATACCTAGTGTAACTAACACCACCTGTAGGTGACGATGAATGAAAATGTAAAACACTCCTTCCCAGTGGGTGCTGGGATACTTCTATTTAGCAACATGCCTAGGTGAACACATCCTATATCTACAATCCTGGCAGTCCTGCCATGCACTAGTCCTATCACGTAGCCTTATTAGAGACACCAACTTTGTTATCAACAATGCAAAAGCCAGTCCTGCCACAATGGCCATTAGCAGTAGCTCTGTCATGCTCTGGTCATATCATGCAGCCGTACCAGACACCAAATTAGTAATCAACAATGCAAAACCAAGCCAGGCTTGAGCCTCCCAGTACTGCTAGATGCTTCCAATTAACAAACATGCATCATAAAATTACTAATTAACCTTCATGTGAGATTCCTTGAGATGCTTTATACTCTGGTATTCCATCCCTAAGCCGTCAATTCTACTTTTGAGATAATCAATTTTTTTGAGCGCCTCGCGCACTTCTAACTCTGTGTGATATTGCTTCATCTTCATCTTCTTATACTCTTCAGTCCTTGCTTGGTTAACAAATCTGAAAGTATACCAGTTTTACCCATGGAACAACAAGTTGCGTAATAGTTTAAGTAATTTCGGACCTTTCAATATCAGAAATTTTAGGAGCTTCTTTCAAACACTCCTGCACATTGCCGAGTTTCTTGTGTTGGATCATGTATGCCTCTTTATGTATGTTCTTTTTCTTCATGGACAAATCTCTGTGTTTGACCAGATTCTTGTTCTCACGAACCTTTGCATCCAGCTCTTCCCTAAAGGAGAAAACAGAATAAGCGCGTAATAATGATGACACGGTGCATGAATTTGCTCTGACTTACCTTGCATGAATCAATCTTAACGTGTACACGGCGTTAAGTTTTTTCAACTGATTGATATCCTCATCTGTTGTGATATTTCGACGGTGAACGCTATTGTACTGGAGCCTCTGTAGAGCCAAGTCTCCCCAGTCTGTCTTCTTTTCCAACTGCTTAATGTGTCTGACAGTTTTGGTCATTTCTGCAATCTTGTTGAATAATGTCCGCTGTTGTGCCAACATGTTGTTTTTGGTTTTGAGGTCCATTGCCAAGTAGCTTTTCATTGTTCTGAAGATGAATGTTGGATGCCATAACTTGAAATGAGGCTAGGGAAGACTGTTGTACGTTGGAAAGTTTTGTTTTTTGGTCGTTTATTCTATAAATAATCAACCTGTTTTCATGCAAAATGTCAATCTCTCCAATTTGGCCCAAAATTTTGGTAGTAGACAATTTTCTCTAAAAATCAGAAATTTTGATCAGGGACCTAGTTGGTCCTCAAAACTTTTCAGCCCAATCGGACCAAATTTGGGGGAGGGGGGCAAATGTGTTTTTTGAAATATGGGTTTTCAAGATTTTTGGTACTTATGCGTGTGGGGCATCATTTTCTACCAAGTTTTGGACGCTGAATCCAATGAAATGGGTCCCGGAACGATTGACGCCCTCTGAATGAGGTTATGGGTCAACATGGGTACATATCTACCCATTTTGAATGTTTTTGAAATTTCTGGTTCCTGGGCGTGCGGGGTATCATTTTCTACTAAATTTTGGACGCTGAATCCAATGAAATGGGTCCCGGAACGATTGACGTCCTCTGGTTGAGGTCTGGTTGGTCAACATGGGTCATCAATCATTTTCTGATCACGTCACTCTACTGATATTGACAGCACCGTGACCACTTACTTAAAAAGTACATGCGACCACTTGTGTGGTTCACGTTTCATTTTTGACATGGTGAGCAATTCTTTAGTGTATGCTGATTTTTCTGAGAGTTCTTGCTGTAAATTTATCTTTCGTGCTTCTAATTCCCTGAGGGTTCTCAGCGCTTGCATGTGGAGGGCTTCATTCAATGATATCAAACTGAAATGAATTAAATTCTTGTTTTTTCTTCATCAATGAGTGGTTATTTGGCAACTTTGAAGTGGAAGGGATGTACCTGCCAGTGGCGTTGTTGACAAGATCCTGACGTCGTTCATAGCTGAGCCATTTGCGCCAACCAGATTCTTCTCCATCATCACTGCCTGAGTCACTTTCTGGCTCTTTCAGAAAGGCCTTGATAATCTCCTTTTTTGTCTATACAAGTTGCTCCAAGTCTTACTGTCCAATTGATTAAAAACGCTGCAAATTCTTATACAGGGGTTGGTTATTCCTCGGACCAGGCGCACGGAGACTAATTTAAACAATGGATAAAATGGGAGAAACAGTGCGAGTGGCGGGTTTCGGACACATTCCAATCGATTCAGGGTCCAAAATTTAGTCGAAAATGATACCCCACACGCCTAGGTACCAGAAATCTTGATAAACACATGTTCGAAATGGGTAGATAGGTACCTATTTTGACCCATAACCTCATCCAGAGGGCGCCAATCGTTCCAGGACCCATACCAATCGATTCAGCCTCCAAAATTTCGTGGAAAATGATACCCCACACGCCTAGATCGGCAAAACTAGTTTCGAGGACCAACTAAAGCCATGAACGGACCCCTGATCCAAATTTCAGATTTTTAGAAAATTTTCTACTACCAAAGTCGGCGTGGGCGGCGGCCTAGACACCTTGAAACGCCTAGAAGATTTTTTTGGGGCGAATCGGATCCAAGGAATAACCAACCAAAAATCATGATCATGCAAGCAACACATCTACATTCCCCTATGCACCTACCTGATGAACCCTCTTGGATAAATCCCTCTTTTCGTCCGCCTTCTTCACTGCCTCCTCTATTGGCATAAACCTGTAATACGGTGGTTTGACGCCAAATGCGTGATTTGACGCGAGTGGTTCAAAAGAAATGACTTCCTTCGGTGGCATGTACGTGTAACGCCCCAATTCATAGCCCGAAACTGAGTCTGTAGTATCTGTGTCAGGAACTGATGATATCATGGACTGGGATGGCTGCCCAAAGGAAAACAACAGTTAGTACATTGATTTTCATTCATCACAACACAACATCAAGTATGATCCTCTTACAGTCTGTTTGGTGTCTGAAGAACCAACGTCCATACTCTTTGACATTTCTTTAAGCGACGTTGACACATTTTCTTCTTCGTAAATGCGCATTTGGAACAACTGGTTGCTTAAAATTTGGCCCCACATTGGTTGGAGATTGTCAATTTGGAGGTGCTCAAAATTAAGCCCCACGTGTAGTTTGTTCAGAGTAATCTCCAATGCTGTGTTTTCTAATCGTATTAAATTATTTTTTTGAATGATTTGAGCAGTCTTTTGGACGATGTACTGGGGTGAGAGGTTGTATTGGAGTTTGATTTTTCTCAATGGAGCAAGTCCCATTTCAATTTGCTGGAGGAGTTTGCCAAAAGCTTCCATCTCTTCTGGAGATTCTGCTTTAGGTGTGCTGGAAATTAAAATGTTTTGAAACGTTTGACTTTAGGTAGATAGTCCAGGCGAGCAAAGTAATCAGGCATTGTAAGCCTGGGGGCAAGCCAACCACCATTATGAGATCAGTACTTCAATGGGAGGGTTTTTCTGAAGATTGTCTTCATTACCTCTTGGAAAATTAATCCCATGGGAGCAGTAACTGCGCTCAAACGGGATCTGATTGATTCACTATTGTTCAGGTGAAGTGCTTACAATAAGCCTGACAATTGGGTTGCAGCAAGATACAAATTGGCTAACCTGAAAGGAGAATCTTCAAGTAGTGGGAATTCCAAGGGCTGGATTGTTCTTCTAGAGACAAATTTGTTTATGTCATCATCAGGTTCTTCTTCCTCAGCTACTTGGTCCTTGAAGAATCCAGCAATCTCCAAGTCAGCCATCTCCTGTTCACAGATAGATCATTTTGACCATGAACAGCCTAACCAGCTAAAATCAATCCCTGTAGGTATATCAGCCAGGATGTCATTAAATCAAAGCTTGTACCCTTTCTTTCAACGTTTGTTTGGAGATTGGATCGTTGATGATTTTTGTATGTGAAAACCTGATTTTCTTGGTTGCAGATTGGGAAAGCATCTTCTTGTTGATGTTGCTTTCTCTCATTGAGGAACTCATTGAACTGTCTGTTGGCCCTAGGTGAGAACTATCCTCTTTGTCTCTCTCCTGCAAGAGGTCCTGCCTCAGTCTCAATTCTCCCATTGTACTTCAAAACTACCAAAACAAATTACTCACTTTCATAGCCTGATGACTCAGACCAGTCTCTATTTCTTTCACTTTGGCCAACAGAATCTTTCCAACGGATGTTAGGTACTGACCGTTCCATTTTGAAGACATTTGTAGGTCTTGTGGGAGTTCAGTTTTATTCAAGTATGAACTGAGAGGCGCTTGTACACCAAATGTTGATAGAAATTCCATTTCTGCGTCCGGGTGCATGTGCTCGTCTATGTCAGGACAGGTGATCCCCTCCCATGGACTGAAGGCTGGTGCTGTCATTGAATCATCTTCTTTGGAAATGGCTTCATCTGGTTGGTTGCCAAAAAGAGAAGAACTGGAGGAATTAAGGAACCCTTACATTCACAAGCATTGCAATGATTTGGAGTCATACCAGTGCTCATCATAAGATGAGCACTCTCAGTGGACATACTGCAGAATTCAAGTTGGTCAATAAGTAAGAGAAGAGTTAACAAATTAAAGGTAGCTTTGGCATCTGTTTTGGACACTAAGGATTAAGTACAGCATAATTGCTCCAAGATGTTAGATTGTCTGGGTTGGCATTTGGCACACCAGACCAGCAGTTAAAAGTTTGATGTCAGGTGCAGGATGAGGTGATTTAGTTGGACCACATTTCATAGTTCAAAAATGATCTGGGGATGCAGAAGGCACAAAGAGGCCACTGTATTTGTGCAGGTAAATGTCACATACCACACTTCTTTCATACAGTTCCAAAAAGGCCAAGAAGGATATTATATTCTTTGCAAATTGATGGTTGATAACAATAACAGCAATGGAAACAATCTATGCAATACTTGCAACCAAACCGTGCTCTCTCTCAGGGCTTTAACTGGGGAAAGGGGGGCCATTGCAGATCACCCAAGGGTCAAATCTGGCAGACTTCCCACATCACCCCTACTTTTGGGATGGACACTGATGGGGAGGCTGTACCTGTCTCACTGCTAATGTCCGCCATGGAACGATCATTCAACAATTAAACTGCTAAAATGCTGAAGCCTACCTCAACAAAAACACAAACCCATGGTCTGATTGAAGCTATATGACTACAAGGTCAAAACCTCCTTAAAATCTATCAGATACCCTGCACATGCTTAAATTTCCTAAATTGACCAACTCTTACCTGCCCTATCAGTCTGAAAAGCTGCATCAGTAAATTCAAAATTGGTGTCCCTCCTTTGTCCCAACTCTTTCACCTCGGCGGAAAAGAAAATTGAAAGAACATCTTTCTCCTTTTCTCCATTTATTGCAAGTGGCAGAATTGTAAGAGAACTTGCTGCTGGCATCATTTCATTTCTGGCTGCCTGAAATAGTCTAAAGCATATGAGATGCCCCTTGGACGATTTCCGCATGACAAGAACATGAAGATAGGCTCATGTTTGAGTCGTACCTTTGTGCATTGCTCCTTTAGGTCTTCAGCCTCTTTGGCTGTGATGGTGGTAAAATCTTCTATTACTTCCACCATCTTCTTCATATTGGTCCTGACATGGATATTTGACATCAACGGAAATACTGTCGCCATTTTTTGGTTGTAAGCCTTCTTTTTTATTCAATCACAGGTCTTTTCCAACACTCTAAATAACCAAGTTTTTTGTTTTCATGTGGCCCAAGAAACCTTCAGAAAGATGGCTGATAATGTGACTCATGTAAGTTTAAAAATTATTACTTCACACTCCTAGCTGTGTTGAAGACTCTTGAAGTAATGAGATGAGAGTATTCCTTCTCTATGTACCACTCTTACAACACCTTATACATGGCAGTAAGACATAAAGCCATACACCGAAATGTTTTTTTACTTTGCTCATTCACATTTTGTCAGAAAATTGAGGAGTTATCAATATACATAATGAAGTATAACATTAAAAAAAGCCAGATCAAGGGGAGGATAAATAATCTTGGATTGTAAATTTACCTCTTAATTCTTAACACTCCCCACCACCAATCATGGCAGGGAAATGAACTTCTATGACTGTTATCATGGGAGAAAAAGGATGTTCCAATGAGAAGTTATCAATATACACAATAAAGTATAACATTGAAAAATACCAGATATAGAGGATTAATAATCTTGGTTTGTAAATTTACCTCCTAATTCTTAACACTCCCCACCACCAATCATGGTAGGGAAAAGGAACTTGGACACATGGAATATGGACTGTTATCTATCACCACAACCTACCAATCTCCGTCGGTAAATAATACGGATAAATAGGATTTGAAATCTCGATTATATAAACACTACTAGATCACTTGCGTGTAACAGACAACAGCTGTAGTATTAGTACCTACCACTGGTTGTTTTAGTGTTCATTAAAGGTTTTTGGTACAAAAACTTGATACCACACAAATACAAATATCTCAAATTGTATAATTATTTTATATTATTAGGTATTGTTTAAATGTTTGAAACAATGGCCGTGACTCATATGACGTCATCAGTTACAATCGATTGTGTGCTCTCGGTATCTGTGTCGCCGTTATCACCGCATGCTGAATGTTTACCGAATATATTTCATGTAGGAGCCAAAATGAGTTCGCCTATGATCCAGGTATCGTCGGGTACTTTGTCATTTTAACCACCCTACAATATAGTGTACTTATTTAGATAGTTGAAGAGCTTGATGAGCTTAGTGGTGGGAATCTAGAAGGGGCAGCTCTGTAGTAGGAGGGGATGGTCGACTGTCTTCGTTTGTTGCATCAGTTAAGTATTGGATACATTTTGGGGGTTGAAGTTTTTGCGGGCTGTCAAAAGCGCTATTGGATCTTACACTTTAATGAGTTACCTGTTTATTAATTATGTTAAACTTATTTTGCAGATGGCGCGGTAGGAACTGGTGACGATGGAATCCAGAATCAGACCATCAACGAACCACGTAGGTTAGGTTCTCAACGATCAGTTTGCCGTTCCATCTTGAACGCCATAAAAAGTCATTGAGGTGTTTATTTATTTATTATTTTTTTTTTTTCAGTTTTTGAGACAAATCCTGACGAGGACTTCTTTAGGACAATCATCGAGGTCGGAAACCTCTCAATCGTTGCTTGTGGAAGTTGCTGCGTTTTTACATCGCACTGAGTAATCCAATCTACCTACTTGAAAATGGCGAGCACAAAGTGATGGCCCGAAATGTAATCGTAAAAATGGGTTGTAGTAAAGATTACAGCCAAAGCCTCTCTATCCAACTGGATACAGTTAGCTTCAGCAGGTGTATGAGAATGGGAGGTATGTGTGATTGGCCTTTCTTGATCATCAAGTTTGTGGCTGAAAATGGCTGTTATTCCTGCTGGGATGGCATATGTGGTTTTTATGACTGGTTTTGTTGGATCAAAAGGTGTCAAAACCTTGTCATTGGCTAATTCTGATTGGAGATGCCAGAATGCAGCTTCTGCAGCAGCTGACCAGGAAAACTTGGCATCATTATGTAGCAAACGTCGCAGGAAATGAGCTCCTGGTGAAGTCACTGCTCTATTACCCATTCCCGCCACACAAGTGCCATGTACTGATTGAATCTACTTCTCGGATATTGCCCAAAATTATCTCTGACCATGACAGTCCTTCAGATTTTTCATGCCGCTTGAGACGGTTGACGAAAGTATTGTGCTCCATCCTGGATGATTTGGACCCGTCGAGGATAAGATGACCCCGCTCTTCGTGGCTTTAAAACAAGTACAATGCAAAGTGGTGAAATTCCTCGTCCAAAGGTTTGGCGCGGAAGTCAACGAATGTGGTGTCACCCGTATTGACGAAACGTTGAGAACGCCTCTGTGGCTTGCTTCTGGAAATGGATTCGTCAACATGTGAAGGACTTATTTGAAGGTGATGCTGTCATCAACCACCTTACCAAAGCGGGGTCGACTCCAGTTAGAGCAGCTTGCTTTGAGGGAAGACTGAATGTCCTTCAGTACGTAACCTAATGTGCGGCTGACATTGAGATCCCCAACATCAATGGGGATGACACTGAGGTTTGGGAATCTTGAGAGCCCAATTCCCAAATTACCCTGGGCTCCCATGTCAGCGTATGCAAACAAGTGTTGAAGGCCAATCTGTGGACAAGACATGCCTCACCAAGACCACCATTATGACACTGTAGCATTTCTTTTGGGAGCTTGAGCAGATCCGAACATACAAGCTCTGGGTTCACTTTGCTTCAGAATTTGGGCAGTGCAGGGTCATTGAGCTACTCCTGCAGGCTAGCTACCATAAATAGTAAACAATAAAGGCTCTACCCCAATTGTGCTTGCTGCTGAACAAGTAAAAGAACAAGTGGTCAACCTGTTCTTGAACCACAAAGATTTACATTGGACAACACAAGATGCCATTGATGAGTTACTTGGGGCAACTTTTGCCAATGATCAGTACTACAATCTCAATCTGTGCTTGAGATACCATCGTTGGAGGATGACATTGAGGTTTGAGAATCTTGAGAGCCCAATTCCCAAATTACCCTGTGCTCCCAGGTCAGCCTATAAAAACAGTGTTGAAGGCAATCTATGGCTGATGAAAACGCTCTCCACATGGAATTCCTTATTATCAGGGAGCGCCTTTTTTATTCTAATTCCTCCCATGAAACAACTTTTACTATTACGCACAGGGGATTGGTGTTGGCAGATGAGGGCCGTTATCAGTAGTGCATACATTTGTGGTTGCGCAGACTGCATTTGCTCTTCAGCGTCAAGAACTGTTTTAACAAGGATATCTGTAAATTCACTCATGTTCTCAAGGATATTTTTGCAACAGCAGTCTTTGATTATGGTCTATTCGATGACCGTCCTGAGCGCAGCACAAGCCGATCATTCCCATCAAAGGAAATTATTGTTCAGCGTGACTCAGTTTTGACAGAATTGGCCTACAATCAAAGTGACTCACATTACCATTCCCAGGTATGGAGTGGTGAGATAAGGTGGATAATAATTGACACTTTTCAGGAACAACAGGCCTATTCAAAGATTTTTAAATTGTGGACACAGCAAATAGTGTTGTTGGCAACAAATAATGTGAAATTTTGACTAGTGATTAACATTTGACTTCTTTATGCGGCATTTAGAGCATACAATGTCAACGTGCTGAAGGGATAAGGGATCAAATTATTGCTAAGTGTGACTAAATTAGTTTATTGAAAATGGATGTCTACAGTCAATTTTTTGTTTTTGAGCTTGTTCTCTTCATATTGAAACAATTGCTTTTCCTATATTATCTCCCTTGAGCATAGCAATAAAAGCTGATGGAACGTTGTCGAATCCCTTGGTCACAGTTTCTCTTGGAACAATTTTTCCCTTTAAAAAAAGAATCAAAAGTTAGAATTATTCATGAAGGAGATACAAATAGAATAATGATTGCTCATGGTGTTTGAGAAGGTGAGTTGCAAAAGTGGTTACCTAAGTTTGTTTTTCTACATAACTTGATATGACAGCTGTTTAGTAGGATGAACCATATAGTGATGCTAATTTTCACAAAAATGGTTAGATCTTCTAAAAATAATGATCAAAGTTTGTGTTTTTTCTCAATGACCATCTCCAAAGTGTGTTTGGAAAGAATATATGCTGATGCCAAATTCTTCGTCAAAAGTACCATAAATTCTTCAGGCTATTCTTCCCACTTGATCCTGTGCTGGTACCTGAGCGCCCAAAAACTACTTAGCAAGAAAAAAAAGCCTTTTTTGTAAGGTTCAACTTGAGCCTGAGAATGTTTTACTGGAAGGTTAACATTGCCAAAGTTTATCAGTACAACTGCGAGGCTCAGGTAGATCTGACCCTGAGCAAATAAGAAAAATAGGCAGGCTTTTGTCTGAGCATGTCACAGTATGCAACTCAGTCATCAATCAGAAGGACCATCATTCTCCATAGACTCCATCTGAGCCCAGGTATTTTGTGCCAAAACGCTGAAAACACCTCCAGCAGAAACAAACATCAAGTAGGTAAGTGCATTTGATACTCCAGGGAGGACTCACTTGGTTGATCCATTCAGCAAGTTTCTCAGCGCCTTCAAACCACTTGGGCCCGAGCCATCTTTGAGCTAAAAATCCTTCCATTTTAATCTGTTTGATGATGACATTCAGATGGAAATCAGGCACTAGAAGCAACGTGAAAAAAAATCAGTAAATTTGTTGAAAAACTAGGTTTCTGACACAGTTGTATCGTTGGTTGTAGTTTGCTCACCTAAAACTGGTTTGCTTCTGTCTGCGTTATAATTGGCAATGCTCCCACAGACAGCAACTCGACCAAAGTTATTCATCCGAGAAATTACATCTGCAGTCATTTGCCCTCCCACCTGTTACAGAAGAAAGAGCAGTTTGGGCTATCATGTTTGCAGCAGGCAACTTGCGCAATTAGACACGAGTCATCAGTGTTGCTGACAGAACACGACAACTTTTCATGCCATCCCTGTATAAAAGGTTTTGAAACAATCTAACATGTACTTACATTATCAAAGTAGCAGTCAATTCCTTTAGGCGCAGCTTCTTCTAAAGCATCCAGAACACTAACTTTCTTGTAGTTGTAAGCCTTATCAAAACCGCATTCACTCACTAGCCAATCAACTTTGGCATCTGACCCAGCAAAGCCAATCACCTTGGAGCCTGCTTGCAGAAATAAGGTTTAAAAGAACATGTATGGTTTATTTTGGCAAATGAAAACTTAACAATGGCAATTGTGACCTTGGATTTTGGCAATTTGTCCAACAAGAGATCCAACGGCGCCAGCTGCTCCACTCACTACCACAGTTTCGCCTGGTTTAGGGTTGCAAAGCTCGAGGAGCCCATAATATGCAGTTATTCTGTTGAAGAACATAATAAATATCATTGAAAAGGCGACCACTTTTTGTTCATAGTTGTACGATACATTCAGTAATCAATCAAACAGTGATTCATCCATATGTAACTAAAACTTTCTGTGTTGCCAACCCATTTTGGGTGTCAGCCATGTAATATTGCGGTGTTGGTGGTTACCCTGTGAGTCCTGCAGCACCTAAGGCGTGGGTGATCTTTGTTACATTGGGAGCTGGGTAGGGCTCCTCAACTCCTCCAAATGGCGATTGTAATTTGTCAGGTTGTCCTATCCAATTGGTCTGCCAGCCAAAATACCCAACAGCCACGTCTCCTGGTTTCCACTTAGGGTTTTTCGACGAAACAACTCTGTAAAAGGGTTATTTATGAAAAGCATGCGCGCACAGAGATCTTCAAAATGAGCCAGACATCCCCAGTATAAAACAACCAAGATCTATTGCAGTAAGGAGACACTTACTTGGCGACCTGAGTACCAAACATGACGTCACCAGGAGGCACAACACTTCCCAATGCTCTACAAAAAGAAGAAACAACAAACTTTATCTTTCAAACATCTTGATTTCAAATTCGTATTCTAATTATTAATAAAATAAAATAAATAAATAAGGAGGCTGAGATAAAAGTGTGTTAAAACACCATTGGCTCACCTCATGTAGGGATCTACACTGATTGCCACAGCTTTGAAGTGAACCTCTGAAACAGAAATTTAAAACACAACAGTAAAACGGGGTGAATGGGATCAATTTTGAGAATTATTTTATTCAGCTATTTAAGTTAGTTTTAGAGGGTCAAGGAATCAAAACGAAACTAAATTGATTGTATCTATGTCCGCCATCGCTCCGCGCCAAAGGCGAATAAGAAAATAGAAATCTCGAAAGCATGCTTTCGGAATGGGTAGATAGGTAGCCATTTTGACCCATAACCACTTCCGTCGGGTTCCAATCGTTCTGGGACCCATTTCATTGGATTCAGCGTCCAAAATTTAGTGGAAAATGATACCCCACAAGCCTAGGTACCAGAAATTCCAAACTACACATTCAAAATGGGTGGTTAGATACCCATTTTAACCCATAACCTATTCTGGTTGCCACCAATCGTTCTGGGATACCCATTTCATTGGATTTGGCGACCAAAATTTGGTGGAAAATGATACCCCACAAGCCTAGGTACCAGAAATTCAAAACCACACGTTCAAAATGGGTGGTTAGATACCCATTTTGACCCATAACCACTTCCGTCGGGTTCCAATCGTTCTGGGACCCATTTCATTGGATTCAGCGTCCAAAATTTAGTGGAAAATGATACCCCACAAGCCTAGGTACCAGAAATTCCAAACTACACATTCAAAATGGGTGGTTAGATACCCATTTTAACCCATAACCTATTCTGGTTGCCACCAATCGTTCTGGGAACCCATTTCATTGGATTTGGCGACCAAAATTTAGTGGAAAATGATACCCCTCACGCCTAGGTACAGGAAATTTCGAAAAATCCATTTTTTGATAACACATTTTAACCCCTACCTTCCCCGAAATTCTTCTGATCGGGCTTAATCTTTTTGAGGACCAACTAAAGCGAAAAACGGACCCCTGACCAAAATTTCAGATTTTCAGAAAATTTTCTACAACCAAAATCATCATGGACGGAGGTCCTTCCATGGCTAATGTATCTACGTCAAGCGTATATTTAAGGTCTTTAATCAAAATGAATAAATCGTATTATTATAATTTTCTATCATTTTTAATAACACTCATTCAAACCGATTAACCATTGAACATTTTTACTAAAGAATTATATTCTCTCTTCCAAAAAGCCTGAAAACCTTTTTTAAAAATCATTTATTCCACTCGATAAACTTTATTTAGCGACGATTGGACTGAATAAGGCGCCATTTCATACGTTTTGGAACATTGCAAGGACCTATCTCGGCCCAAAAGGCGGATTCACATTTTGGATTTTGAGTAAATAGGTAACTAAATTAACTTTGTAACGTAAAAGGTGTTAGTTAGACTGGATTTTTTAATTTAAAAATTAAAAGTAATGAGTATGAGTTTTGTTAATATAATAATTAAACCGGAATGAAGGGGGGAGGGTGGTTTAGGTGGTTAATTGTATGAATTTTTGCGTATGAAGTGATTTGCCTGAGTAGAACGATAAACGAAACAAGATCAAAGAGCAATTATTACAAACCCGCACTATAAACATTAATGTCTGATAATGATTTATTATGATTCCGTTAGGTGATAGGTGTCCTCCACAAACCTGTACTGCAGTTATTTTCAGAATTTGAACGTTTCTAAGACCAGGGCAAGGATTTATATGCGCTAAAAAATGACTGATATGCATGTTTTTTTTTTTTTTTTTTACAAAATATGTACGAAATATGCTCTACATCTACGGAAACCAACGGCGCGTAATTAAATGACGCAATATCTTTTGGAGTGGGGTTCAAAAATTCCGCAAATTTTCGAATTTCACTGACATCATTGGCGTCTATAGCTCGGATTATTTGGAGACCGGTATTTTTTTTTTTTTTTAAATATAATTTTTCATTTTTTTTTTTTTTTTCCAGATAGTAACATGGGGAACTACTTCAATTTTTTCGATAACGTCGTTCCAGATTTTTAATGCGCTCTTCATCGGCAATGAGGTATCTTGATGTTTGACAATGACCTCTGTTAAGAAATGGGGAAAACAGTGGGTGCGGCGGGTCCCAGACACGTTCCAATCGATTCAGGATCCAAAATTTAGTGGAAAATGATACCCCACACGCCTAGGTTTCAAAAATCTCGAAAACGCATATTCAACATGGGGGAAAAGGGGACAAAATTGTAAAATTGGGCGACATAATGTGCTTCAAAATTGGTGAATTGGGTAAATATGTCCTAAATATGGGCGTATATGTAAAAATATGCTCAGATAGGTAAAATATGCGAAAATATGTATTTTCAAATAAACCTTGCCCGGGTTAAAACCGGTCTTACCGTTATTTTTGACGTCAGGTAGAATTTCTTCGACGAATTTAAAATCCGTCAGTTTTGGAGCGCCTTCAAAAGTCGAAGAGTAAATCCATTTTTGATTTTTCACCGTCATTTCACTTTTGGAACTGAACACGATTGATTTTAGGGAACTAGAGAATTTCTTCGGAGGCTGAACAGATATTGAAGAGGAACCTCGTTGAAGAAGCCGCTTTTAAATGAACTTCAAATAGGAAGCATTCGTCCTGAGAAGTGGGGGATCGCTGAATAAATACAAAAGCGGTGAGTCACGGATTCCGATGTGAATTGACCGAAAGAAAAAAGGCTTTTTACTCAAACGATAAACCGGCCGTAATCTCGGATTTGAAGGTTCTTTTGATTTCTTCGGGGCCTTCAAAGCTTTCAACACTTGGTGCAATAGTAGTCTTTATTCCGTATTAGTCTCGCTGAGTAAAGTGACTAAAGGTGGAAAAAAATATACCTGTATCCCCTAACAAATGGGGGGGGGGGGGTTAACTCATCTCAATGAATTTAGCTTCCAAAATTAACTGGAAAATGATACCCCACATGCCTAGGTACCAATATCGAAAACACACGTTTGAAATGCGTAGATAGATACCCATTTCGGGCCATAACCTCTTCCAGAGGGCGCTAACCGTTCCGAGATCCATTTCCTTGGATTCAGCGCAAAATTTAGTGGAAAATGATACCCCACACGCCTAAGTACCAGAAATTTCGAAAACACACGTTTGAAATGGGTAGATAGATGCCCATTTTGACCCATAACCTCTTCCAGAGGGCACCAATCGTTTCCGGACCCATTTCATTGGATTAAGCGTCCAAAATTTAGTGGAAAGTGATACCCCACACGCCTAGGTACAGGAAATATCGAAAACACATTCGAAATGGATTGATAAGTACTCATTTTGACCCATAACCTCCTCCAGAGGGCGCTAATCGTTCCGAGACCCATTTCATTCAGCGACTTAAATTCAGTGGAAAATAATACCCCACACGCCTAAATCGCCAAAAAATCTCGAAAATCCATTTTTCGAAAAACGTTGACCCCCTTGGGTAGCGAGCGGACATTTTGTTTTATTCCTTGAATAACCCCTACCTATGTTGAAACGTTGATAAACTACCCCCGCGAACGATTTGATGACATCTTGATCAGTTAGACCATTTTTGGTATTTATTTATTGCCTGTAGCGTTGCGATTTTATATGAATACCGTAATTATATTTAAACAAAAACCATTTTTTGAAGTGTAAAATATTTTGTCAAGTAAAATCCGATTTTTTACCTGGTTATTTTTTTT
The DNA here is from genome assembly GCA_019603395.1 of Cyrtorhinus lividipennis. Taxonomy (NCBI): domain Eukaryota; kingdom Metazoa; phylum Arthropoda; class Insecta; order Hemiptera; family Miridae; genus Cyrtorhinus; species Cyrtorhinus lividipennis. The sequence goes on from CM034009.1 coordinate 204,480, forward strand.
ATACTCCTATTTCATCGGATCGAAGGAACATGAATTGGTTATTTTAGTTATTTTTAAAACTATTTCACCATCTGGAACTTGAAGAATCAGCCAATTCCGGCGGTATTTTGGTGATTCACCTCCTACGTCAAAAACCACTCAAGATACCGTGTATGCAGGAAGTCTTCATTGCCTCTTCCCTTTTGTGTGACTGCTTCGGTCCCGTTTGAAGTTTCTTTATATTCAAATGTATTCAATTAGAGCGAGACGCCTTTTTAAGGAAATTAAGAAAAAAATGGTGTGTTGCCTCAGGAAGTTTGTGGGAAATATTGGTGAGCAGGTTAGTTGGAAATTCATTTATTCCAAAGTATGTTTCTTGATTCTAGGGGAAAACAGGGGTTGGTTATTCCTCGGAACAGGCGCTTTTCAATCTATTCGGCGTCCATAACTTTTTCCGGTGGGGGCCAATGGTTTTGGGACCCGTCTCATTGGATTCAGCGTCCAAAATTTTGTGGAAAATGATACCCCACACGCCTAGGTATCAGAAATATCAAAAATCCATTTTTCAAAATACACATTTTGACCCCTACCCCGCCCAAGGGTAGATGCCTACGTAGTGGTAAGGGTCAAATTGTGTTTCTCAAATGTTTTGAGATTTTCGTGTGGGGTATCATTTTCCCCAAGAGGCTGGTCTTGGAACGATCCGCACCCACCGGATGAGGCTATGGGTCAAAATTGGTATCTAACCTAACCTAACCACTCATTTTTAATGTGTAGTTTTGAATTTCTGATACCCAAGCGTGTGGGGTATCATTTTCCACTAAATTTTGGACCATGAATCCAATGAGGCGGGTCCCGGAACGATGGGCGCCCCCTGGAAGAGGTTATGGACGCTGAATTTATTGATTTAAATTGTTTCCATACTGTTTACATTATTTGTTGTCTCTTTATCCTTGTTTTTAGAAATTTGTTTAAAAAGAACATCACGCTCTTTAATCATACTCCACATGATTCTGGAGATACTATTGCACACGGGCCCTATTTTCAAAAATCTTATTATTCTTAAACTTTGAGCACTGTTAAATGAATAATGTTGAACAAATTCAGCTATCAAAGTCTTTATTTGACACATTAGCAGCCATGAATTTTCCATTTTGCATGAGGTGCCAGCTCATTTAGTGCATACATCATCTACATACCTCAGAAGAATAATGCTTATAGTCATTTGCTCTGACTAAGTAGTTGAGGACCTAATTTCAGATAATTAATGAGAAAAATCTGTGCTTATTAAGGAATATACTCGGTGAGAACCTCATGTAACAAGCCACCTATTCCATTAATTAACCTGTTTTCATGTTTTAGGCAGATTATTGGCGATCAAGGCGTGTGGGGTAACATTTTTCACTAAATTTTGGACGCTGAATCCAATGAAATGGAACTCAGAACGTTTGGTGCCCACCGGAACAGGTTATGGGTCAAAATGGGTATCTACCTACTAATTTTGGATGTGGATTTTTGATATTTCTGGTACCTAGGCGTCTGGGGTATCATTTTCCACTAAATATTGGACGCTAAATCCAATTAAATGGGTCTCGGAACGATTAGCGCCCTCTGGAAGAGATTATGGGCCAGAATGGATATCTATCTACCCATTTTGAATGTGGATTTGAGATTTCTGATACCAAAGGGGTGTGGGGTATCATTTTCGTCTATGTTTTGGACACTGAATCCAATGAAATGGGTTTTGGAACGATTGGCGCCCACCGGAACTGGTTATGGGTCAAAATGGGTATCAACCAACCAATTTTGAATGTGGATTTTAGAGTTATCTGGTAGCTAGGCGTGTGGGGTATCATTTTCCACTAAATTTGGGCCGCTGAATCGATTTAAATGAGCCTCCATGCGGCTGGTTCGAGGAATAACCAATTATGTAGGCTCTTCCTAACATGTGCTTCACCTAATAGGGGATTTATGCTTTACAAATCCAATTCGGCAGGTTTTGTAGAATGAGTATTATATGAAGAATACATTTCATTTCATGTTGGGTGGAATTCAGAAATGTTTGAGAAGCCAACCGAGTCAAAACGGCAACGACCAATAAGGTGAGTGGCGGCCTCTGGTGAGGAGTAGAGTCAACCTAGCTCCTTATACCCTAGGTTTGTTTGCACAAGCACCCAAACCAGTTTCCAATCGGTTGGAAGCGTTCGCACAACTAGGGATGAACGATACCGATCGACATCGAGATGGTATCGATTATTTTCTTCCGATACAGATCATTTCGGTACCGATACTCTGCTTTCGTTATCAATACTGGTATCGAAAAAAGTATCGAACAATAACAGTACCTCAAATTTTTATTAAAAATTACCAATTAAGAATCAAGAAGGCCCTCTTCTAAAGGTTGCTACACTTGTTCCGGCCAAAACTTCGAGTATTTACGTACCATAGACTAAGGTATATGCATGTAAGGTATATGGGCCTGAAGCTTAGGAGAGGTTGCTATAAGGTTCTGATTTGGTGGGACGAAATTGCGTGAAAAGCGTCAGTAAAAGACATTCTGTGTTTCAATAATTTTGTCTGAAGTATGTAAATAGTGGTAACCGGGGGCAAGCCCCTGGTGAGACGCGGAGCGCCGAGTTTTGATTCAATACCAATATTAGTCGGTATCGATACCATTCTTTGATACCAATACTAGTACTTTTTTTTACCAGAATGTGCGCGGCCTTAATACCAAGCTTACAGAACTCCATCACCAAGCACCACTCATTTCTTCTGATGTATTACTTCTAACAGAAACGTGGCTTCATTCGGGAGTTGATTCATCTGAACTGAGGCTAACCAACTTCCACATTTATCGTACTGATCGTTCACTGACTAATAATTGCTACAAGCGTATGGGCGGTGGTGTCCTCATTGCTGTAGCTAGTCATCTTCGCTCTTTCATCTATGCTGCACCTGATTTCCTGGAGCACATCTTTGTGATCCTCTCTGACCTTCACCTCATAGTTGGTACTGCATACCTCCGCCCCTACTCGCGTTTGTTAGCGTACCAGCGTCACTTTGAGGAGATTGAAACTATTTCGTCCATCTACCCTAACTTCCACCTTGTCTTGGCTGGGGATTATAACCTGCCTGGGGTGGCTGGAAACTCTTGGAATCTGGAGCTCTTCCCAAATAATACCTCTCCCAAATTGTCTCTTGTATATGACTCACTTCAACTGCTTAATCTTCGTCAGTAAAATTTCTTACCAAATCCTGCTGGGAATGTGCTTGATCTGGGGCCTATTCCTAGAAACTCTATATGTACTCCACGCTTTGCAAATCTTCATCTCACACTCTTCACATTGAAAATTATGAAGAGTAGGAGAACTTCCTCTTCCTAGGAACCTTTCACTCCAACACTCGTGTTCTACAAAATGTAGAGTGAGTTGTTGTTGTGTGTCTATTTTGTTGTAACCTTCCTCATGCTTAGGACACCTAAATGAGAAAAACTCAAAGACTTCTACCAACACACTGCAATGGCGCTTCATGTTTTGATGACAAACGGATAGTATTCCCAATGCGTTATTATTTATTTCACGTCTGAGAATTTGGACGATGATGTTTCCCTGGGTGTTATGTTACACAATTCCCTAAGTTGGGTCCCATAAGTTGAAATAAACATTTTCTCAGTGTAACATAACACCCGGGGGAGCATCATCGTGTAAACCCTTGGACGAGAAATAAATGTATGCATTGGGCATACCGGATATCAGTGACTGATAATTAAACGCTGCAGTCTTTAACAAGGGTTGGGGTTGGTTATTCCTTGGACTAGACTCATTCTATTGGATTCAGCGTCCAAAATTTAGTCGAAAATGATACTCCACACGCCAGAAATCTAGAAAATCCATTTTTCGACTACACATTTTGACCCTCTCCCTCCCCAAATTTACGGTCAGGCTGAAAAGTTTTGAGGACCAAGTAAAGCCAAAAGCGGGTGTCTGACGAAATTGTCTTCATTATTATAAAACATAATGTTACTAGCAACAAAAGAAAAGTCCTTATCACCAAATTACCAATCAAAAGATTTATGATTATTCTCCTCTTCCAATAAAATCCATCCGAAATAATAATTCAAGTATAAATTATCTCCTAGATTATATTTGGAGAGTCCACAGCTATTTGGCAAAGTCATTGGATACTCTACAAAAAAAAAAAATGGGCGAATCTTTATTTGAAACCCACTGTATTGACTCTTCATACAAGTGTGAAGAGTTTCTTGGAACAAAACCCGAGTAGAACACCGAAAACTCTGCAAACCTCGACTCTTCATTTCACTCTGCAGCTTCATAACGCTCTGCACTTTCTAGGAACGAAAAGTTTTCGTCGAGTGGGGAGGTTGCACATTCAAAGTGGAGAGTGAGGAGTGAAGAGCTTCTAGGAATAGGCCCCTGGTCCTCACCAATAATGAAGAGTTTTCTTCCCAGAATGGCTAACCTGCTGTCGACCATGACATCGACCTGCTCTCAATCTCCCTTCGCTCTCTTCGATCCTGTCTCGCCCAAGTCTTCTCACTCCCCTGACTATCTTTGGTACATTGGCATTTTTTTGTATTTTCTGTAATTGGGCCTGTCCCGTTCATGTGTAATAAATAAATAAATAAATACTTATATCGATCCTCCCCCGGCATCGATCATCCCTACTGTCATCTGTGTCAAAGCGCTGAAAGTATGCAGGAAATGTGAGGAAATCTGCACATAACCTGACCAAAACTACAAAAATACGTCATTTCAGTGACGATTTCAATTACCACGCCCACCACGACGAAAGAAAATCCGGTAATTACAAACAATCACACTTTTTTTAGCTTTTATTACACTAAAAAAAAAGTTTTCTTTTGTTTAAAAAAGATGCCAATATCTCCAAACTTCCAAAATTCTGCATTTCTTCATACTTTTGAAATTCCACAATAACTCAAAACTACACAAAAATATATATACAACATTATTGAAGAAAATGAAATGACGGGCGGGGGGGTACTTTTTATATACCGATGATCGACGGGAATTAAACTTCTAATATTCCTACGGATAAAATAGAAAAAACAACCGTAGCAGATGAGATTGAATATGCACAGAAATGACGTGTAGAAACAACGAGATGGCGTGATAATTACATTGTACTGAAGGGTTTTGTTTCTATTTTTCCCTTTTTTTGTCAACCGCTAAACTATTAAAATCACTATCAATATTCAACGAGGACTTCATTTTCCTCAAGCGCAGAACTATGCAACAGTTTAATGTTATCAAAACTTAATTCATTTACGGAATTAAAATCAACTTTATATTCGTAGCAGTAATTTTGTTATCTACGTTACTGACAACGTCTAATATATTGGAAAATTTCTTTTTCTAATGACACAAAATCGTCATTTCCCGGGAACAGGTGGGTACGTGACGAATCAAATTTCGCAACAAAATTTAAACAAACAAAAATTAGATCAAAAAATGAAAAATAAATTTAAATCCGTTAATCTATCAATCAATATTACACTTTATATTTTGAACTTAATAACTACAATTGAGGATTTCAATTAAAAAAAAAATTAAAAAAAGGCAAAAAGAACAAAATGCGAATGACTTTTCTCTATAAATCGGTCCTAATCATTAAAATATGATGAATATGAACGTCACGTTTACACCTATTTATTAAAATTTGAGGAAAAAAACCATTTATTTCAAATTTGAACGTATAAGGGTAGAGTAAGTAAAACGTAATATTACTATTAATATAAAATTCAATATACATTATTATATTTATACCGTTATAGTATAGTCTGATTCTGTTCACATAAATACGGTGTCTCTACACGTGGGGTATGTAGGCCTGCACTATGTGGTTTTTGTTGTTTAAAGTATTCGTTTTTTCTCCATTTTTGTTTCAGTAATTTCATACAAAATGAAAAAAGTACGCTCACAATAATGAGAGTGAGAGGGGTGGTAAAACCGTAAGGCGATTGGTTGATGCCCTGTAACAGAGAAAAAAAATAATAAAATTAATGAACAGTACATTTAACCGAAGGAGTTGACAATACTATGATACGTAGTGATAGGTTGAGGCATTATCTGGTGCACAACTCCAAAAAAAAAAAATCGGGGAAACAGTGGGCGTGGTGGGTCTTGGACCCATTCCAATCGATTCAGGGTCCAAAATTTAGTGGAAAATGATACCCCACACGCCTAGGTACCAAAATCTCAGAAACCCACAATCAAAATAGGTAGCTAGGTACCCATTTTGACCCATAACCTATTCCGGTGGGCGCCAATCGTTCTGGGACCCACCTTATTGGATTCAGCGTCCAAAATTTAGTGGAAAATGATACCCCACACGCCTAGGTACCAAAAATCTCAGAAACCCACATTCAAAATAGGTAGCTAGGTACCCATTTGGACCCATAACCTATTCCGGTGGGCGCCAATCGTTCTGGGTCCCACCTTATTGGATTCAGCGTCCAAAATTTAGTGGAAAATGACACCCCACACGCCTAGGTACCAAAAATCTCAGAAACCCACATTCAAAATAGGTAGCTAGGTACCCATTTTGACCCATAACCTATTCCGGTGGGCGCCAATCGTTCTGGGACCCACCTTATTGGATTCAGCGTCCAAAATTTAGTGGAAAATGATACCCCACACGCCTAGGTACCAAAAATCTCAGAAACCCACATTCAAAATAGGTAGATAGGTACCCATTTTGACCTATAACCTACTCCAGTAGGCGATCTAGGCGTGTGGGGTATCATTTTCTAATAAATTTTGGACGCTGAAACCAATGAGACGGATCCCGGGACGATTGGCACCCACCCGAAGAGGTTATGGGTCAAAATGGGTACCTATCTACCTATTTTGAATTTGGGTTTTTGAGATTTCCGATACCTTGGCGTGTGAGGTATCATTTTCCGCTAAATTTTGAACTAATTCAACTGGAATGAATCCTGGTCACTCTTGCTCCAAGAAATAATCAATCATTATGGAATAGTTTGCTGCATTTCAATTTAAGAAACTTGTCTCTAGAGATTGACGGATTTCATATCACCAGCAAAAATATTAAAATACAAACGCAGTATATTCTCCCACAACGGTTTATTATTCCTCAGAGCATGAGTATGGAGGGAAAAAGAGTGTCCAGGACTCATTCCAATCGATTCAGCGTCAAAGATTAGTGGAGAATGATACCCCACAGGTCCATACAGCGGCTGAAAATGCTGAATCTTGTCATATAAGTAAATATTTTTCCCCTTTTCCGTTTTCATAAATCCTATATATGATGATCAGCCCATAGAATTATTTATACCGATGAGGTCAGGATATTTATCGTTTGACGAATTAAAGGCCCCACAGAGGCAGCATTGACCATCGCCGGATATTCAGAACCCAAATGTGTGAAAATGTGTAATTCGATAAATGGATTTTCGGCAATATGGGAGTGTGGGGTATTATTTTCGACTAAATTTTGGAAGTTAAATCCTATGAAATGGATCCCAGATCGAATGGCGCCCGCCGGAAGAGGGTGTGGGTCAAAATAGGTATTTATCTACCTATTTTAAATTTGGGTTTTTGAGATTTCTGATACCTAGGCGTGTGGGGTATCATTTTCCACTGAATTTTGGACGCTGAATCTAATGAAATGGGTTTTGGAACGATTAGCGCCCTCTGGAGGAGGTTATGGGTCAAAATGGGTATCTATCTACCCATTTCGAATGTGTTTTTGAGATTTCTGATACCTAGGCGTGTGGGGGTATCATTTTCCACTAAATTTCGGACGTTGAATCTAATGAAATGAGTCCCAGAGCGATTGGTGCCCACTGGAATAGGTTATGGGTCAAAATGGGTATCGATCTACCTATTTTGAATTTGGGTTTTTGAGATTAAATCCCAAAAATTATCAGAAATTTTCTGATACCTAGGCGTGTGGGGTATCATTTTCCACTGAATTTTGGACGCTGAATCTAATGAAATGGGTCTTGGACCGATTGGTGCCCACCGGAAGAAGTTATGGGTGTCAATCCACTCATTTGAAAAGTGGGTTTTCGAGATTTCTTGTACCTAGGCGTGTGGGGTATCATTTTCCACTAAATTTTGGACGCTGAATGATTCTTTATGGCTGCTAGACCGAGAAATCTATTGCTTTCGGGATTTAATAAATTGCTGAAATTATCAAAATATCGCGATAATCGCGTGTCTTTACCGAGTTCACTGCGCGTCACCGGCGGCCTCTTCAGGTTTTTTCGCCTCGTCCGCTGGAGGGTCTGCAGCCGTGGAGTTCGTCTTTTCTTTTTCGTCGTTGTTGGTGGTGGGAGTGACGTCCTTTTTATCGTCATCCTTCGCGTCGCTGTCGTCTTTTTTCTCTTCACTATCCTCCTGTCGAATGAGAACGAAATTGAATGCGCTATAGTAGCTGATGCAAGGGGCGGCAAAGGGCCTTTAGGGCAATTTGGACATTAACAAACGCTACCTAGGCCGAGGCTTGTGCTGTGGGGAAGGAGTTGCTTCTTCTGCAATGTTGATGCATAACCTTCAGACCAGTCCCAGGGACACAGCAACAATTACAAAACCTAAGTTCCGCCTCCGAGCAGCACACTACGCTATTCACCCAGACAGAGCCACTGTGCACGAAAAACGCACTATTAGAGCCACTTCAGCGACCAGCTCATGACGCAGGGCTGTAATTCCCAATTCCATTGCCAGTTCAACTGCCTCAATCTACTTTTGTTCCTCTAAGTGAGAAAGTAAGTAAAGTGAAGTAAGCAAGGACCATGGATTTCCGCCCAACAACCTGGTCAGGTGTCGCGGACGTCGTCAGCCGTCCTCCAAAGGGGATGACGATTTTGCTCATGGCTACTAATGGCTACCTCACCCCTTTAAGTGAAGAGGACGAATATGAGAGTCAAGACAAACAGTTGCTGTATCCAGGATTCGAACCCTGGTCACTCGGATTACCAAACCAATCCTTCTTCTATACCAATAGACCAGCGGCACCCAACCGCTGTTCCGCAATACACCAGTGTGCCGTCTGAAGGACCATGGTGTGCCGCCGGGTCTGGGTGTTAGGCCGGGTACACACGTTGAGGATTTCCGGAGAGGAATTCCTCTGAGGAAAACCTCAGAGGCGGCCGGAGCCGGACGGACGCGCGAGGCCTTTTGAGGAAACTGTGTAGTTGTAATGGCCGGAACCCCGGCCTCAGGCGGCCTTTCCAAAAATTGGAAAGGCCTGGCGGCCTGCACAGTCCGCCTCAACTGAAGGCCTCGACCCGTCCACACGGTCCGGTCGGCCGGAGAGGTTGGCCTCAACGGGGAATCCTCTCCGGAAATCCTCAACGTGTGTACCCGGTCTTACATATGGCCGGGTACACACGTTGAGGATTCCGGAGGGGATTCCTCGTTGATCGATTCCTCTCCGGCCGACGGACCGTGTGGACGGGTCGAGGCCTTCAGTTGAGGCGGACCGAACAGGCCGCCAGGCCTTTCCAATTTTTGGAAAGGCCACCTGAGGCCGGGGTTCCGGTTCCCGGAATTGAACCCCTTCCTTCACGTGTGGATGAGGTGATCGGTTGTAGGTATCGCTCGAGTATCGTCACAGTGGTCGTAGCTCCTCGTTAATTTTTTCAGTTTTCCTCGAAAGGCCTCTCGCGTGTCGAAACCTCTGGCCGAAGCCTCCTCGTTTTCCCGTACGTGTGGATGCTCCGTCCGGCTCCGGCCGCCTCAGAGGAATCCCTCTTCGGAATCCTCTCCGGAATCCTCAACGTGTGTACCCGGCCTATCAATCACCAAAGGCCAGTCATGAGCCACTGGAGAACCCTTGTCTGTCAAGCAGAGTCAGGTCACTCATGAGCCAATGGAGAACCCTTGTCTGTCAAGCAGCGGTAAATCAACAGACAATATGTACAAACACAAATGAACAGAGAAACTGACACTCGGAAACACGATAGTTGGTACACAGGCAAACAAAAGGCGTCAGAAGTACAGCAATGAAGGCGGAACGACGGATCATGTTGAAACGTGTCACGGTAATGCATAAAAACGCTCACTAGGCGTAACAAGAGATCACCTTTTTGGCGTTTTCCCCTTTTGAGTCGTCGTCCTTGCTCTCTTCGTCCGCGTGATCTTCTCCATTCGCCCCAGCTGCAAAAAAGAAATTAATTTATTAGAACAAGAATAAAATAAACTAAGCAATCAAGAATATTTCCGTCACAATACAGCATTTCTAAATATAATTTCAAATTTTCATAAACAAACAAGAAGGGAATCAACTGATATTATGACATATATGAACCCAATTCAACACTGAAATAGGAATAAAACAATAAAATATACAGAGAAATAGAATTCAATACTGATATTTCTTCAATTTTGTTTGTTGGGGGCCTTCAATCTGATTTTAAAAGCAGGGGTTGATATTAAGTAATACAGTAATACCCCGGACATACGTTATAGGTGGGACTGCATGCTATACTGTAAGTCGAAAATGATGTAAATCGAGGTATGGTTTTTTAAAATCATTTTTCACTGGGTAAATATATGTTATATGATTAAATCCAGGAAAAGTCTTTTCCTCGCGTGCGATAAAGGTTCATTTAGGCATTTCCTTCCAAAAGAGACTTGTTTCGTCTACATTAAAGACAGTTTTTGGGCAATAACCCCCATCTTCTATTTTTTTTTTTTTTTAATTTCCCAGGAAAAGAAGATGCAGCATTCCAATCAAAACACTTGCTACCTCTCCAATGACTGAGCATTTCTTACAGCATCTAGAATTTTATACTTATCTTTAATAATCGTTTGGACAGTAGAGTAAGCTAGCTTGAATTTCTGTGCTATGTCGCATGTTTTCATACTACCTTCAAAAGCTTTAATAATATTGTGCTTCATTTCTAATGTCAATCTTTTTCTTCTCTTTGATGAGTTCAGAGAATCCGTCCGATTTCGTTTCATTGACATAGCGATAAATATCGGGATAGCGTAAGTCGGGGTATTACTGTATTACTTTTCGATGATCACTCAAAATTTTTCTTAAAAATGTATTATTATTTCAGCTGTGCTTGGTTGACCTTCATAATTTTAGTTCTTTGGTGGGTAGGGTTAATTTTTCTGGACGTTTCAAGGTCTCGATCAAAATTCGCTATGTCCGGCTGCCATACGCCGTCCACACCAATAATTGTACTAGAAAATTTTTTAAAAATTTGAAATTTGGATCAGAGGACCGTTTTTGGCTCTAGTTGGTCCTCGAAACATTTCAGCCCGATCGGACCAAATTCGGGAGGGTAGGGGTCAAAATGTGTTTTCAAAAAATGGATTTTGGACATTTTTGGCGATCTAGGCGTGTGGGGTATCATTTTCTACTAAATTTTGGATGCTGAATGTAATGAGATGGGTCCCAGGGCGATTAGTGCCCACTGGAAGAGGTCATGGGTCAAAATGGGTTTCCATCTACCCATTTTGAATGTGGGTTTTCGAGATTTCTGGTACCTAGGCGTGTGGGGTATCATTTTCTACTTAATTTTGGATGCTGAATCCAATGAAACGGGTCCCGGAACGATTGAAGCCCTTTGGGAGAGGTTATGGGCCAATATGGGTACCTATCTACCCATTTCGAATGTGTGTTTTTGAGATTTCTGGTACCTAGGCGTTTGGGGTATCATTTTCCACTGAATTCTGGACCCTGAATCGATTGGAATGGACCTTTTTTCAATCGATTCAGCGGCCATAACCCCTTCCGGTGGGCGCCAATCGTTCTGCGACCCATTTCTTTGGATTCAGCGTCCAAAATTTAGTGGAAAATCATACCCCTCACGCCTAGGTTATCAGAAATCTCGAAAATCCCTGACCAAAATGTCAGATTTTTAGAAAATTTAGTTCTTCTATTATGGCCCCGGTTTCTTCAAGATGAGGTCCTCTTATAGATGATTCACAAATTACCTTCAGCTTTCTCTTCGTTCTTTTCTTCTTTCTCCTCATCTTCATCATCTTCAGTCTTCTTCTTTCCCCGACCACGGCCTATAAAATCGTCGATGTTAGTTTTGTGTTTATTGCCGTTTTGTTTGGTTATTCTCTGAATATTATTTGTATACTATAATTGCATTAGTTTCAAGTTTTGTTTGAAAATAATACATAAAAATAAAAACCCACCTTTAGCCGGCGTTTTCTTTTCCTTTTTGACGGGAGGGGGAGTGGCGACAACAGCCCCTCGCGTCGACGACCTCGTCGTGCGCCTTCCCTCGGTGGCGTTTTCCTGAACAAAATTTATTTTTGATGAAATTGTCAAACCAAAATTTTCTTATAATAAAAGCAAATTATAGCAAATCGTACCTTCAGGATGTCGGCTTCGTTGACTTTGGGCGCTGACCCTCTTTTTCGCCCCCGCTTGGCAGGGGTGGAAACTTCTTCATTCTTGTCATTCTAAAACAAATAAAGATAAATTAGAAAAAAGGAAACTGGCATGGTTATTAAGGCAAAGATTATTCCAAGGAGAGTCACAATGGGGAGTTTCGAAGATGCTTGCTTTACCCATTTTGACCCATACCCACATCCAATGGCAGCAGTAAATGTATTTAGCGTCCAGAATTTAGTAGAAAATGATAACCCAAAAGCCTAGTCATGTGCCTAATTTGAGCCAATTAAGCTGAAAAGCAGCCAAAAGCCAAAAATAAGTACCTGAACCCATTCTGACAGGCCTCAGACCAATTGGCGCTCAATGGGTGAAAACGGGTATTTTGGGGTATGTTTTCATGAAAAAGGTCAAGGCGTGTGGGGTATCATTTTCCACTAAATTGTGGACGCTGAATCCAATGAAATGGGTCCCAGAACGATTGGCACCTACTGGAAGATGTTATGGGTCAATTTGGGTAGCTATTACCCATTTTTGATATTTCCGGTACCTAGGCGTGTGGGGTATCATTTTCCACTATATTTTGAACGCTTAATCCAATGAGACTGGTCCCGGAACGATTGGCGCCCTCTGGATGAGATTATGGGTCAAAATAGGTGCCTATCTACCCATTTCGAATTTGTTTTCGAGATTTCTGGTATCTAGGCGTGTGGGGTGTCATTTTCCACTAAACTTTGGACCCTGAAACAATTGATTTGATCCCCATGTTGAAGAAATGAACCTCCATGCGCATGGTCCGAGGAATAACCAACCCGCGTGTATGAATTTGGACGTTTTTAAATGAGTTTTCGAAATTTTTGGGGACTTAGGCGTCATTTTGCACTAATTTTAAGATACTGACATCTGGTACCGTTGATGATATGTTTCCCCGAACAAGAGAGGAAATATCATTTAGATCAATCTCATTTTAAGCAGTGAATTAAAATGTACAGCCTAGACTTGAAAGTTAAATACATCTTCTTACTACTTTGCCTAAAAATGCTATAGAGGCATTAAATTGTCGATAGCGAACTTAATTATTGAATATAGATTCTAATTAATCCGTTTTTCTATCACTTATATAAGTTATGAAAACATTTTCAATGGAAAGAAATATGATTGGATTATGATATAGTTGAAAATAAAATAATTTGGTTGGGTTTAGGTTTGAACCTAAACACATCTTAAATAATGAAAGGTTGTAATTTTCAATTTATGATAGCATTCCAGTGCGAATAACGAACAAATGGCTTCAATTCAGAAAAACGTTTTCTATTTTTCCGTGCAAGGGAGGAATTGCATGGAGTGCTCGAAGTCATTTCAAAAAATGTTGCAAATTCATTCATGGGTTGTTTATTCCTCGGACCAGGTGCATTGGGATTTACTCGAATCGATTTAGCGTCCAAAATTTAGAGGAAATTATACCCTATATGCCTAGGTACAAGAATTCTCGAAAACACATTTAAAATGGGTAAATTGATACCCATTTTGACCCATAACCTCTTGTGGTGGGCGCCAATCGTCCTGGGACCCACTTCATTCGATTCTGCGCCCAAAATTTATTCGAAAATGATACCCCACACGCCTAGGTACCAAAAATCTCGAAAACCCGCATTCAAAATAGATAGATGGATACCCATTTTGGCCCATAACCTCTTCCAGTGAGCGCCAATTGTCCTGGGACCCGTCTAATTAGATTTAGCATCCAAAATTTAGTCGAAAATGACACCTAACACGCCCAGATCCCCAAAAATCTCGTAAATTCATCTTTCGTAAAACACATTTTGACCCCTTCATGGAAGGAGAGCAACCGGTTCCCGCCAACAATGCTGCCACCACAAGAAAATACCAAGATGGAAATTCCCTCGAAAACTCAACGGAGGTTATTTGGCCGCGGGTTGTTGGCAATTCTGTACGTTACGAACTGATTATCGGCAACTGCGTGTTGGCCTGCGACTATCTCGAGCGGGCTGGCCGGCTTTAGGATGCTCAGGCCTAACAACTGTACGTGACGAATCTACGTTTACTCTTAGTATGAATTGTTGTTCTCTTTTTGAATTAAAGATGTTTTTAATTCTAAATAGAGGCCTTTTAGAGAATGGTTTAATGAATCTGAGTCAAATTTGCCAATTTACAGTACAACACAAGACATATACGATAGGTTATATAGATAACCACGTGTGATAACAACGGTTCAAGAAGACAATTCTCGTATTTCGGTAGCCGAATCAGCGTATATTTTGTAGTTAGAAGCAATGCAGATACGTCGTAATCAAGCTGATGATTGCCAAAGATGCAGCACATTTAACGTAGAAACTGCTGGTTTTATAGAATTTTCATTTCAAATTGGAAGTTGACTGAAATAGTTCGTTTCACGTTAGTTTCAAACACCGCAACGGTAGCCAGCGTAGATTCTGAAAATACCTACTCTATGCGACACATGACGAAGACATTCCATGCGTTCCTTCTGAATGTCATCCTTTCGAAGGTGCCTCTCAATTCAACCAAATTTCTCAAATTTCTCAACGTTAGTTTCAAACACCGCAACGGTAGCCAGCGTAGATTCTGAAAATACCTACTCTATGCGACACATGACGAAGACATTCCATGCGTCTCTTCTGAATGTCATCCTTTCGAAGGTGCCTGTTGATTTGTCCAAATTTCTTACTGGAGGCTTTCCATTTTCAATTCAATTTTTTTGGTTTGTTATTCCTTGAATAATCAACTTGTTTTTACGCAAAAAGTCAACCTTTTCGATTCGACCCAAAAAAAATTTCTGGACGTTTTGAGGTATCTAGATCTAAATTAGCAAATGTCCGTCCGCCGTCCACGCCGACTTTGGTAGTAGGAATTTTTCTAAAAATCTGAAATTTTGGTGGGGTTCATTCATGGCTCTAGTTGGTCCTCAAAACTTTTCAACCCGATCGGACCAAATTTGGGCGGGGTAGGGGATCAAATTGTGTTTTTTGAAAAATGGATTTTTGAGATTTCTGGTAAGTAGACGATTGGGGTATCATTTGGCACTAAATTCTGGACGCTGAATCCAATGAAAAGGTCCCAGAACGATTGGCACCCACTGGAAGAGGTTTTGGGTAAAAATGGGTATCTAATACCCATTATGAAAATGTGTTTTTGAAATTTCTGGTACCTAGGCGTGAGGGGTATCATTTTGCACTAAATTTTGGACGCTAAATCCAATGAGGCGTGTCCCGGAACGATTGGTGCCCTCTGGATGAGACTATGGTTCAAAATGGGTGCCTATCTACCCATTTCGAATGTTTGTTTTCGAGATTTCTGGTACCTAGGAAACAGAACCCAAATTGTTAATCTCGAAAATTGTCTACTGTCAAAAATGTGAACCTACATTTTAATTTTATAATTTTGAAACTCTCAGTCGAATTTCGTTGACCTCTGGCAATAACTTATAATCAATATTGTGAGCAAGTTTTGCTTAAAACTTTATTTCCGTTTCCGTTTTTATCGGCAATAAACACATCCGTGTCAGAAAGTCAAGGTAATTCACGGGTAGGGGGGGGGGGGGTTGATTACTACTATTTGATTCGAGTGTAAAACCGTAGGTTTAAGTTGTTAAAACTAAAAATATTTCGTCAAACACGATCACTTCTGATTTCATTCAATAGAAATCGCTTTCGTCCTACTCACGGCAACTACGATAGAACCCCCTACGGAAATATCCGTAGGCGGTGGCTCCCGTCGGTAAAAAGCCGTAGATCCGGCAACACTGTTTCTAGGAATAGCTGCCCAAGTTCCCGGCTAACGCCGTGCGTAACGATAAAGAGAAAGACCCAAAGGCGGGAGGGGGTGTGACCGTTAAAGTGAACCTTCTAATGAATATAACCTGTACTTGTATTTATCGTTATTGCATTGAATTCACAAGAGATTTTCACATGTGATGAATAAAGTGAAACGTTCTATGTAAAATTTGGTTTTCTTTTTAAATCAAATTTTCGTTTTTTTTTTTTTTTAATTTTCAAGTACATGAGAAACAAGGGGATCATGTCAAATTATTAACGAAGAGCTTTCGGGGATGAAATAAAATAGCCTAAATAAAAAGAAAAATGTGACCTTGCCGACAAGCTGCTCGACATTGAAAAGATTATAAGTTCCCAGCAAACCGTAGAAGGTGGTTTTTTTTGCAAATTAATTATTAAATGATGAAAATAAGGTAGTCTGGCATATCGTAATTAGTTAAGTGGGGTAAAAATTGAGTTTTTACAATCTATGACCAGCTGTGCTGTGAAATATCGAGTTCCCGCCGTCTCAAAACGTTTGAGATTTCAATTATTTTATGGCGAAGTGGAGAGGAATTCGCCTGCAGAATTAATACGGTGGAGTTTTGTGAGAAATTAAACGTCTCTAGAGTCAAAAAATGGGTAATTTGAGTGAGATGTAAGTGGAAAATAGTCGGGAGGCTTCGGGGGGAGCGAAAACATGGCGGCCGGCGAGGTGACTCGATATTTACAAGAGCGCCAGTCCGCCTTGATCGAGCCCTCCTCTGTTTACATACAAACAGCACATGAGAACTGAACAGTGCAAAACGTTCAAAATGCCGACAGGAAAACCGACTTAATTTAACAACGACGTCGTTTCGTCGATAAATACCGCCAAAACAATCCAAATCGCTCCAAGCCCCAAGCGGCCGGCAAACCAAACTCACCTTGATCGCCTCGACGGAGTTTTCCGTTTTGACATCAGCGTCGTTTTCAGACATTTCGTAGTCAAAATGAACGCTCAAGTAACGTCAGTTATGCGAAGACAATTCACAACACTCCGAAAATGTTAATTTTAACGGCGGAGGAGACAAAACGCCTGGAAAACTTGACGGGTAAAGCGAAATCCGAGGGAAAATAGCGCTACGGCGACGCCGAGTAACGAGAGCGAACACTGGTGAAATGGTGGTTCGACCCCCCCCCACTTTAAAACTTTGGCGGCGTCACCAATGTTACCAACATATTATAAATTATAATTCAGAAAAACTAAATCCTAAATTAAATTTAAAAAAAACAAACCCTCGATTTTAAAACCACTAAAACAATAAATTTAATCCGATAAAATCGCAATTAAAATGGCGTTCACTCGTCAGCCTCACGGCGCTTGACATATGCTAGACCCGCTTAGCGTTAAAGTGTTGAGGGTTCCGCGCCTTCATTCAGGATTCTGTCGAGAATGGAATTGACTGCATCCAAATTACCTTTGTTTAATTGTTTAATCCTCAATTTTCAAAATATATAATAACGAATTATTTGAAAATAAGACATTAAAATTGAAAATGACAAAATTACCCCCCTCCCTCTTCGACCAAATTTAAATATCCATAAAAATTCAAAAGTGAGAAATTCAGTCCGCCCTCAGCACCATTTTCGGCCGTAGAATTATCATAAAATTCTGAAATTTCGGTCAGTTATTCATTATTATTTACCGGTCAATTTCAACTCTGATCATAATCGGGGTCTTTTTACAAATTTTATCACACTATCACATTATTATTGTATCTACAGTCCAAAACCTGCTGTGTTTCCCCTTAAGGGTTAAATTTGTTTTTCGTTTAGCCCATGTTTAATTCTCAGTTTTAAAAATAAATAATACCTGACGTATTGTTTGAAAATTTACTTTTAAATTTGAAAATGACAAAAGTTACTCCTCTATTAAAAAATCCATAAAAAATTAAAAACTGAAAAATTTCCGCACCGTTTTTGGCCGTAGAATTATCATACAATTTTGAACTTTTGGTCAGTTATTTCATTCAAGTTATAATAATTGGTTCTTTGTGGAATTTCATGACCAAATTTCGAATTTGATGTGACGGTACATTTTCTAAGGTGAGGAACTTTAAAGAAACTACCTACTTTTGGTTATTTATTCCTTAAATGATCAACCAATGCCCTCCTGCCAGAAGTCAGCCTCTTCGATTGGCCCCAAAATTCAACATTCAAGATGTCTAAATCAAAAACGCTGCAAATTCATTCACAGGAGTTGGTAATTTCTCGGACCAAGCGCATGGTGACTTATACCAATCGATTCAGCTTCAAGTTTAGTTGAAAATGATACCCCATACGCGTAGGTACCAGAAATCTCGAAAACCCACGTTCGAAATAGGTAGATAAATACCCATTTTGCCCCATAACTTCTTCCGATGGTTGCCGATCGTTCTGGAACCGTTTTCATTGGATTCCAGCGTCCAAAATTTAATGGAAAATAATACCCCCGTAAGCCTGGACCCCAAAAATCTCGAAAATTCATTTTTAGAAGTACACATTTTGACCCCTACCCCGCCCGAATTTGGCCCAATCGTGTTGAAAAGTTTTGAGGACCAACTAGAGCCGGGAACGGACCCTTTACCCAAATTTCAGATTTTTAGAAAATTTTCTACTACCAAAGTCGGCGTGGACGGCGGACGGACATTTGACTTTATTGATCCAGACACCTTGAAAAGCCCAGAAAAACACTTTGAGCAAGGAATAACCAACCAAAACGTTGCAAATCCTAGAAGAAGATACAACCGAGAAAATTGGCAACTTTTTTGGTTTCTCCCTTTAAAATGCCATAAAACACGACCGGATCGCGACTTCCTGATCAGAGCAGTGTGAACATCCCTCGAAGAACGAAAAATAATTAATTCCCTGGCGGTTAACACTTGGTTTTACTTCCGTCACGACCACCTTCATGGTTGGCCTTCGACACTAAAATCTCTGTAATTCTGAACGATGATTTAGTTAGGTACTCACGCGAAACTCGGTCGCACTAAGAACTTCCGTTGGTGACGATTTCTAACGTGTAGAGTCGCATTTTGACGGGTATTTCTTTCTCAGGACCATGGTAAGCTGCATATAATATCATTAAACTTATATTCATAGAAAAATATTCAAATGAAAAAATTTCTTATCGCCGTCAATGCCATTCCAGTTCATTTAAGACATTGACTGAATGAAACAACGACTCGTAATAACATCTTCATTCCCATAGCATCTTGTGTTAAGTTAATAACCAAATTGTTTCACAGGGGTTGGTTATTCCTCGGACCAAGAGCATGGAGACTCATTCCAATCGATTCTGCTTCAAGTTTAGTTGAAAATGATACCGCATACGCCTAGGTACCAGACATCTCGAAAACCCGCTTTCAAAATGGGTAGAATGGTACCCAGTTTGACCCAAAACCTCTTCCGTTGGGTGCAAACCGTTCCGGGACCCGTTTAATTGGATTCAACGTCCAAAATTTAGTGGAAAATGATACCCCACACGCCTAGGTACCCAAAAATCTTGAAACCCCTTTTTCAAAATAACTCATTTTGACCCATAACACCTCCCATTGGCACCAATCGATCTGGGACCCTTATGTAGAGTCTACAAGCAAAGTTTAGGATTTCATGGAGCATTTCAGTTTCAAAAATGTTAACCCAAATGGTAATTTGGATTCTAAATTCAGTCACAAGTGATTTATAGAGTTTGGGGTTTCATAAAAATATTATTCTAATTATAATAGTAATGAACCGAAGTTGATAACAGCGTTATTCTAGGATACCTTTTCACTTACTTGGATAATAATATAAATTAGGTAAATTAGGAGATAAATAGGTCGCCAAAATTTGGAAAATTCCAGTTCCTGTTGCTTTCACATTGCTTGATGGAGGCCTCTTAATGAAGTGTTGGGGCTATAATGCCATGCAATAACAGCATTTTTACGTCAAATTGAAGGTTTTCCATTTCAAATTGAAGGTTGACTGAAATGGTTCGTTTCACATTAGTTTTTAACACTTCAACGGTAGCTTGCATAGATTCTGAAGATACCTACTCTATGCGACACTACATGACGAAGACATTCCATGCGTCCCTTCTGGATGTCATCGTTTTGATTCGCCTCATTCTAACCTTCAATTTGACATGAAAATGCTGGAGATCTGACTGCTGCTGCAGCAATGAAAGACTTACGTTGAAAAATGATCGGGTTGACCGAAATGGTTCGTTTCACATTAGTTTTTAACACCACAACGGTAGCCTGCATAAATTCTGAAAATACCTACTCTATGCGACACTACATGGCGAAGACATTCCATGCGTTCCTTCTGAATGTCATCCTTTTGATTCGCCTCATTCTAACCTCCAATTTGACATGAAAATGCTGGAGACCTGACCGCTGCTGCAGCAAAGAAAGACTTACGTTGAAAAATGAGTTCATTTAGGTTGGTTATTCCTCGAATAATCAACCTATGTTTTCATGATAATGGTCAACCTCTCCGATTTGGCTCAAAATTTTTTTCTGGACGTTTCATGATGTCCTGATCAAAAAAGGTCAATGTCCATCCGCCGTACGCCGTCCGTGTTCCGCGCCGTTTTTGGTAGTAGACAATTTTCTAAAAATCTGAAATTTGGGTCAGGGGTCTGTTCCCTGCCGAGACGGGTCCTCAAAACTTTTCAGCCCGATCGGACCAAATTGGGGGGAGGGGGGGGGGGGGGGGGTCAAAATGTGTTTTTTGAAAAATGGATTTTCGAGATTTTGGGCGATCTAGGCGAGTAGGGTGTCATTTTCCACTAAATTTTGGACGCTGAATCCAATGAAACGGGTCCCAGAACGATTGGCACCCACTGGAGGAAGTAATGGGTCAAATTGGGTATTTATTACCCATTTTGAATATGTGTTTTCGGGATTTCTGCTACCTAGGCGTGTGGGGTATAGTTATCCACTAAATTTTGGACGCTGAATCCAATTAAATGGGTCCCAGAACGATCGGAACCCACTGGAGGAAGTAATGGGCCAAATTGGGTATTTATTACCCATTTTGAATATGTGTTTTCGGGATTTCTGCTACCTAGGCGTGTGGGGTATCATATTCCACTAAATTTTGGACCCTGAATCGATTGGAATGGGTCTGGGACCCGCCACACCCACTGTTTCCCCCATTCGAGGAATAACCAACCCGTGTGTAAGAATTTGCAGATTTTTTAATTGTTAACTCGCTAATTTGTTGCCACAGCTTCCCCAGAATTACATAATGCATTTGTCATTCTTCAAATTGATGCGTGAAAACCCCCAATTTGAAATGGAAAACTTCCAATTGGACGTGCAAATTGTATACATTAGTGGAAGCATGTCTTACTTCACATATTTGGTGTAGATTAACGGATGCTCTCATTAATGTAAAACGCTTTTCTTAATTCGGTGAAGCCCATTGAGGGCCAAGGTTGGCTCGTTACAGGTAAATTAAATCGTTTGTCCGACTGAATGACACAACCTGAAAGCCTAACTAACCTTGAGCTTCGATCTGGAGTCACTCTTCGAGTTCCAATTACCCCTATTATCTCGTTGAGAGCCGGAAAATCGGCGGACACGACCGAAAAAACCCCATTTGTCCTCAGCTTCTCCCCAATTTTCGATTGAACGCAGTCGTGCCATTTAATACAATGTCCACGAGTAATTGAAAGGATATCTAATCGGTCGTTTCCGTAAGTTAAACTCGTTAAGTTGTTTTTTTGTTAATTCCGCGGAGTGGCAAATTGCCCACGTTGGCGGTTCAATTGAATGATAGGATAGCTGCGACTTGTTCTCCTCTTCCCTGTAATCGAATTATTTCAACAACTGTTATAATATAAATTGAATAGTCGTGATTATGTGGTTTTAAAAAGTCACCAACACCAGGTTGCGCTCAAAGACCAAGTAGTTGCCAAAGTAAATGAAAATGTCAATACTTTACCAATATTTGAGACTATAAATCAATATTACAATCTGCTATTGATGACAGATAACAGAAAAATCAAGGGAGAATTGATTCCAGATAGAATAGCTTTAGAACAACTGACCGAATAAAGGAATCACTGATGATTGAATGTATCAATAAATCGATACTATATGATAGGAAGACATCGAGTAAAATATCAAGTATAAAACTTTAACGCCGATAGCACCTGTCTCAATAGGCTGAATCCATTCGCATTTACACAAACTTATTGGTTTAAAATAACAAAATGATACCTGACAAATCGCACACGATACGGCTTAATATCATCGATTAAACGCTATAAAGAACATTATTTCCTGTAAGGCTAATGTAATAACGTTAAGTCTATATTAGGTGTCCCTACTGTAGTGGAATTATCTCTCTGAATATCTCTAATATTCGGGGAACGTTGATAATTGATAATTTTTATTAGAAGAAATATCAATTAAAATTGCGTCAGCAATAAAATATTCATTTTCTAATCATTTGATAAGCAAAACTAACCGATTTGATTTCTTGAATTAATGTTTGTAAACGGGGTGGATTTGTTTTTAATGTCTCCAACCATAGGCGAAAACCCAGCAAAACCAAGGGGTTGGATATTCATAGGATCAGGAGCATGGAGAGTCATTCTAATCGATTCAGGGTCCAAGATTTAGTGGAGAATGACACCCCACACGTTTAGGTACCTGAAATCTCAAAAACCATTTTACCCATAACCTCTTCCGGTGGGTGCCAATCGTCCTGGGACCCACCTCATTGGATTCAGCGTCCAAAATTTAGTGGAAAATGATACCCAACACGCCTGGGTATAGAAACCTCGAAATCACATTCAAAATGGATGATAGATACCCATTTTGACTCATAACCTCTTCGGGTGGTTGCAAATCGTTCTACAACCCATTTCAATGGGTTCAGCGTCCAAAATTCAGTAGAAATAATACCCCCACACGCCCAAATCACCAAAAATCTCGAAAATCCATTTTTCGAAATACACATTTTGACCCTTACACCGCCCAAATTTGGTCCGATCGGATTGATAAGTTTGGAGGACCAACTAAAGCCGGGAATGGACCCCTGACCAATGTTTTAGATTTTTAGGAAATTTTCTACTACCGAAATCGGCGTGGACGGCGGATATACATTTGCTTATTTTGACCTAGACACCTTGAAACGTCCAAAAATGAATTTTGGGCCGAATCGTAGAGAACGGGTTGATTATTCAAGGAATAATCAACGAAAAAACGACGATTATGAGTACTAGAATCCGTTTTAATTGATACTCATTCTGCAACTGAAAGTAAGAACCGCAGAACATGATACACAAGAGTCAAGCTCAATTCAAAATTCGAATTGAATCAAAGTAACGATAATAAATTCACGAAGAAAACGCGTCAAGCCAACGATATCCAAGAAATGTAATTCCCTTGGCAGAAGGCCCGGCGGTTGGGTTTGGCCTGAATTGTAATCCCTGAGTCTGACACATTACCGATATTGTAGGAGGACGTATTTATAAACACGGTGTAAAGTTTAGCGCCGTTATCTTTATCGTAGAGATCGAAAACGTCGAGGCGAACTTGAGCCGGCGAGAGGAAAATGAATTTTGAGCAGATAAGTTGGAAAAAGTCCTTACCGGGTCGAAGGTATTTAGATCCTTGAAGAGGAACCATCCATTGGATTTCACCAGACACTTTGTGACAACTTAAATCGAATTTTTCCCGTCCGTTAAGACAAAATACGGTGTCGCGGTAGAGTGCCAATTTGTACACTTTCAATTTCGCGTCGATTTTGGCGTCGAGAACAGTCTTTTTGTGCGACGACAGGTTAACATAGGCGGCGACAGGGTCACCAAAGTCGGGAGATTGGAGGAAGGCAACACCAACTGAAGACATGACGAGACCAGTGTAGAAAGACTCGTCCAAAATTGAGAACACCATTGAGCCGTTGTGTCGGAATATGCTGATTGAGCCAGGGCAGAGTATGGCCACCCATCTGTGGTTGTGCTTGACATCAATGATGTTTTTCATCTGTCAACAAAGAATCAGCCAAATTTAATTACGACATAGGGTGGAGCTTGCGATACAGGTTGACAACCTCCAATGGGTCAATTCTTCAACTCAAATGCAATAAAAAGTGTCTCCGGGACTTCTAGTACTAGAAAATTGTCTAAAAATATGAAATTTAGGTAGTAACGCCAACTTTAGTAGTAGAAAATATTCTAAAAATCTGAAATTTGGGGTCATTCCCAGCTCTAATTGGTCCTCGAAACTTTTCAGGCTTATCGGACCAAATTTGAGCGGGGTAGGGTCTAATATGTTTTTCGAAAAATTGATTTTCGAGATTTTTGGCGATTTAGGCGTGTCAGGTTATCATTTTCTACTAAATTTGGGACGCTGAATCCAATGAAATGGGTCGGAGAACGATTGGCGCTCTCTGGATGAGGTTATGGGTCAAAATGGGTATCTATCTACCCAATTTGAAAGTGGGTTTTCGAGATTTCTGGTACCTAGGCGTGTGGGGAATCATTTTCCGCTTAATTTTGGACCCTGAACCCAATGAGATGGGTCCCAGAACGACTAGGTA
The DNA here is from genome assembly GCA_019603395.1 of Cyrtorhinus lividipennis. Lineage (NCBI taxonomy): Eukaryota > Metazoa > Arthropoda > Insecta > Hemiptera > Miridae > Cyrtorhinus > Cyrtorhinus lividipennis. The sequence continues at coordinate 229,175 of CM034009.1, forward strand.
TCAGAGATTTCAAAAATAGACATTTAAAATAAGTAGATAGATAACCATTTTGACCCATAACCTCATCCAGAGGGCACCAATCGTACCGGGATTCATTCAATTGGATTCAGCGTCCAAATTTTAGTGGAAAATGATACCCCACACGCCTACGTACCAGAAATCTCGAAAACACACATTCTAAATGGGTAAATAGGCACCCATTTTGACCCATAGACTCATCCAGACGGCACCAATCGTTCCGGGACCCGTCTCATTGATTTCAGCGTACAAAAGTTAGTGGAAAATGATGCCCCACTCGTCTACGTACCAGAAATCTCAAAAATCCATTTTTTGAAATACACATTTTGACCCCTACCCCACCCAAATTTGGTCCAATCGGGTTTAAAAGGTTTGAAGACCAACTAAAGCCAAGAACGGACCCCTAACCAAAATTTCAGATTTTTAGAAAATTTTCTACTATTAAAGTCGGCGTGGACGGCGGACGGACATTTGCTAATTTTGATCTAGACACCTTGAATCGTCGAGAAAAAATACATAGAGTGCACAGTTTACGACAAACTACCAAGTAAAATGTATCCTGATAATATTTTAGGATTTCTGGTGTCGGAATCTAAATCTACAAACAATACAAGGATTACAAATAAAACAGCGCTGACCTCATAACGACTGAACTTCCGCGTTGATCGACAGTAAATTTTAAGAGCGGTTGTCTTAAACCAAACAAAATCCTTCGTAACGAGAAGAGTTTGAGTCGCTCGAGGGTTGTGATCATCTTCTACGCAGTGGTTCTTCACCAAATTTGACAATTCATGGTCGAAATGTTCCCGTTCAGGGTGAAAAACCGCTTCAATCTCAAATCGCTTGTTCGCAAGGCTGAAAATAGCGGTCCAATCTCCAACTAAAATTACAATGGTGTTCAAAGCCACTTGTATGTCTCGTATGGTTGTGTCGAGCTCAATTGTCTGTACCTGTGATGGATACAAAAGTAAGATTAGCGGTTGAAATAAAACGAAATTCAGAAGAAAACTTGTAACTATTGAAGTACTTACAGGTACTACATCTTGTCCAACGTTGCAATGGACAGTTAAAGTCCCACCGCAGTCGCCTGTAGCCATAGTTGTGCCATGGACGCCAAAACAGTATGCTACCTGCAGAAAGTGCAAGGATAATGAGTCAAGATTAGCACATGGACAAATTTTAAAGGTGCAACTGCAGATGCCTCTGAAAAAACATTTTGTTTTTTCTCTTAAATGTTTGAGCTAAGAATCAACACTGAACCAAATGATGAATTTGGTGCTACCACTAGGGCTAGGTATTGAATCAATTTACATCAAGTCTTCAAGCCATTCAGCACCTTAATATTGATAGTACAAAGTGTTTTCAGTAATGAATCATGACTATAAATTGCCGCAAAATAACTAGAAACTTATTGTCTTTTTGCTTCAGAAACTACAGCAAACATTGAAGAACTGAGCAATTCTTGACACACAAAATCACATGAACAAGGATATGAAGCAACATTTGGGGATTGGTGGGCGCCAATCGCTACGGGGCTCGATTCATTGGATTCAGCGTCCAAAATTTAGTGGAAAATGATACCCCACAAGCCTAGGTAACAGAAATCTCAGAAACCCACATTTGAAATGGGTAGATATATAACCAACCCATAACCTCTTCGGGTGGGCGCCAATCGTTCCAAGACCCGTCTCATTAGATTCAGCGTCCAAAATTTAGTGGAAAATGATACCCCACAAGCCTAGGTAACAAAAAGATCAAAAACCAACTTTTAAAATGGGTAGATATATACCCATTTTGACCCATAACCTCTCCAGGTGGGGGCCAATTGTTCCAAGACCCGTATCATTGTGTTTAGCGTCCAAAATTTAATGGAACATGATACCCCACAAGCCTAGGTAACAGAAATCTCAATAACCCACTTTTGAAATGGGTAGATAGGTACCCATTTTGACCCATAACCTCTTCGGGTGGGCGCCAATCGTTCCGGGAGCCGTCTAATCGAATTCAGCGTCCAAAATTTAGTGGAAAATTATACCCTACAAGCCTAGGTAACGGAAATCTCAAAAACCCAATTTTGAAATGGGTAGATAGATAACCAACCCATAACCTCTTCGGGTGGGCGCCAATCGTTCCAAGACCCGTCTCATTGGAACCAGCATCCAAAATGTAGTCGAAAATAGTACCCCATACGTCTTCATCGCCAAATTTCGTAAAATTCATTTTTCAAAAAACACACATCGATGTTTAAGGTCAAATATAACATCGACATCGATAGTGCTCGCAGAATATCGACATCGGCATCGATGTTTCCGTTCAATGTTCCATCCCTAGTATGAACCACCACCGAACAAAATGGATTTGGTGGTAGAGCATTAGCATACAAATACCCCCCTAAACCATCAGGGCTTTGGCTACATCTGTTTTATATGACATCAATCTACACTGAGTCTTAGTTGAGGCTTCTACGGCAGCAATGATCATGCAGTTTATATATCATTGATAATGAATTGCCATAACTGGGAACTAACACCCTTTCTGCCATGGTTTTAATAAAGCCAGAGCTAACAAGGATGAACTGTATGATTCTTGCATTGTTGAAACACAGGTATCACACATGACCAAGGAAATGAAGCAACACTGCCTGAAAGAACATGGACAAACATAGATTAAACATGATTCAACATGGAAATGCCCATTTTCGGATTACCTTGTTTGGGCAAAGATGAATAGTTTCTTCAAGCTCCCATTTCCTTTGCCTGTAAAGAGCTGTCCGGTAAATATGAGCCCATCTACACCAACTTTCCAACTGCGGAGCTCCAACCACTGCAAAATGCAACAGCAATACACAGATCCAATTAAAAGAGAAAATGTACAAAGCACATCTGAGTTCAGAAAAAAAATTAACTTACGACCAAATTCGTGTGGGAAATTCTCATCATGGAGGTCTTCTCTCAAGCAGATGGTTTTCCATAAGCTGTCGTTGTTGATAAGGTGCCTCCAATTTTTGGAGACGCAGGCTATGGCGAAGAGTTCTTCAGCCTCTAGGAAGCTGAAAATGAGTGCTGCCAACTCTTCTGGGAGCTTGGAAATGAAATCAATCCTGAAAGACAGGTTGTCTGGTTATGAACAAATTGTGGGGTTGATCAGAGTCCAATTTGTTTCTCACCCCGATTCAAGAGAATGAGTCACAGTTATTGGGAGAGCTCACCCAGCAAGCAGCATTGTCCCTCCATTCAGGTCCATGTTGGTATACTCTAAACTAGTGTATGCAGCACAGGCCTCCCCTTTTTGGCACCATAATTGGGTGAAGCTCTCAGGCAAGCGATTGCCACAACCACAGCCCCCCCCCCCCCCCGCAAACAGTCCGCATTACCTACCTTCCTACCTCAATTGGAGGGGCTGGCCTGTGAAGCTTTACCTAAGCGCTGCTTCAGTGGCCAGGGACCCCACTCGCAGTACCAGTTTGGAAGAGTACAGGAATGGTCATGTGGCCACGTTTTTCCTTCAAGGGCTAACTGGGAAACAGCCCCACGACAGAGGTTTTGTACCTGTCACTACTGCTTCCTACTGCCTCCCCTTTTTGGCACCATCATAGGGTGAAGCCCTCAGGCTGGGGTTTGCCAAAAACACAACCCCCCGCAAACAGCCATTACTTTGGACCATAGTTTCCTATCTCCATTGAGTGGGCTGGCCTGTGAAGCTTTACCTAAGCGCTGCTTCAGTGGCCAGGGGCCCCATCCGCAGTACCAGTTTGGAAAAGTGCAGGAATGGTTATGTCTCGGCACGTCCATGTTTTTCCTTCAAGGGCTAACTGGGAAACAGCCCCACGACAGAGGCTTTGCACCTGTCACTACTGCTTCCAAGGCGCTCCAGAGGATCCTGATTCCTCATTCCCAGAACAATCTCCTGTACTGCTTAGAAGGGAGAGTGTGGAGAAGGGGTGTCCAATTGGTTTCTCACCCAATTCAAGAGAATGAGTCACAATTTATCAGGAGAGCTTGCCACAGGGGTTATGCTACTCCCCCTTGCTGCAAGCAGCGAGAAGACAGCCACTTAAGGCCAAAATGACTATCCCCTCATTCAGCAGGGCTTAGCTGGGGAGGAGTAGTTTACTAAATAGTACTTATTTCAGCAGTTCGTATATTCTAGCTTGCACTACCACAAAAAGTACCCAAGTATTGCATCTCAACTCCCAGAGCCAGTCCATGTTGGTACAGTCTAAATGAGTGTATGCAGCACAGGCCTCCCCTTTTTGGCACCAGCATAGGGTGAAGCCCTCAGGCTGGGGTTTGCCACAAACACAACCCCCCGCAAACAGCCATTACATTGGACCATAGTTTCCTATCTCCATTGAGTGGGCTGGCCTGTGAAGCTTTACCTAAGCGCTGCTTCAGTGGCCAGGGGCCCCATCCGCAGTACCAGTTTGGAAAAGTGCAGGAATGGTTATGTCTCGGCACGTCCATGTTTTTCCTTCAAGGGCTAACCGGGAAACAGCCCCACGACAGAGGCTTTGCACCTGTCACTACTGCTTCCAAGGCGCTCCAGAGGATCCTGATTCCTCATTCCCAGAACAATCTCCTGTACTGCTTAGAAGGGAGAGTATGGAGAAGGGGTGTCCAATTGGTTTCTCACCCAATTCGAGAGAATGAGTCACAATTTATCAGGAGAGCTTGCCACAGGGGTTATGCTACTCCCCCTTGCTGCAAGCAGAAAGGAGACAGCCACTTGAGGCTGTAATGATTGTCCCTTCATTCAGCAGGGCTTAGCTGGGGAATAATAAACTGCTCGCCCTACGCACCGAATTTTGGTAGTTCCTGCTTTCTAGCTTGCACTAGCACTTAAGCAGAGTGGTCCCAAGTATTATATCTCAACTCCCAGAGCCGCTCCACGTCGGTTACTCTCTAAGCAAGTGCATGCAACACAGGCCTCCCCCTTTTTGGCACCATCATAGGCTCTCAGGCAAGGGTTTGCCACAAGCACAGCCCCGCGGACGGTCCATACTCGGACCATTGTTTCCTACCTCGATTGGGGGGGTTGGCCTGTGAAGCTTTACCTAAGCGCTGCTTCAGTGACCAGGGGCCCCACCCGCGGTACCAGTTTGGAAGACTACAGGAATGGTCATTTGGCGGCACGTCCATGTTTTTCCTTCAAGGGCTACCTGGGAAACAGCCCCACGCCAGAGGATGTGTATCTGTCACTACCGTTTCGTGCCCTCCAGAGGCATTCCCAGTACATACAGTCTCCTGTCCTGCTCAGAGGATGGCCCACCGCAGGATGCGGTCCCTTGAGGGTAGAGAAGCGGATGTCAGCACTTTTGTTCCCTTCCCGTTAAATGTCAAATGCCTTTTTCTCCAACTCCCAACACGCCCCAACTTTCAACATGAACCGCTGCTAATGTCCAACTCCCAGGATGCTGACCACCCCTCAACCACAAAAGTTGAACCCAAATCCATACTGGAGTAGCTAGTTTGGCTATCAATGTCTCCTCCTACTTCTGTTAACATTCCATCCTTTCCCAAAGCCAAAAACCTGTCAGTAGAAGAGTCATTTGGTTTATTATCCAACCTATGTAATTATGCCAGAGGTCAACCTCTCTCGTTGACACCCAATTTGGCAGTACAAGAGTCATGATGTCTAGGTATAAAAAAAACTCAGCAAATTCCTCCACAATTGTTGATTATTTCGAGGAGTATTGGGAAAACAGTGTGTGGAGTGTCCCAGGATCATTCCAATGAACCATCGTCCAACCGTTGGTGAAAAATAGTACCCTACATGATAAGATCTCGAAAATCCACTTTCAAAAAACCTAGGCATGTGGGGTATCATTTTCAACTAAATTTTGGACGTAGAATCCAATGAGGCGGGTCTTGGAACGATTGGCACCCACCGGAAGAGGTTATGGGTCAAAATGGGTATCCATCTACCCATTTTGAATATGTGTATATATGAATTTTCGAGATTTTTTGCAGTCTAGGTGTGTTGGATATCATTTTCCACTAAATTTTGGACGCTGATTTCAATGAGATGGGTCCCGAGACGATTGGCGCTTACCCGAAGAGGCTATGGGGCAAAATGGGTATCTACCTACCCATTTTGAATGTGTTTTTGGGATTTCTAGTACCTAGGCGTGTGAGGTATCATTTTCAACTAAATTTTGGACGTAGAATCCAATGAGGCGGGTCTTGGGACGATTGGCGCCCACCAAAAGAGGTTATGGGGCAAAATGGGTATCCATCTACCCATTTTGAATGTGTATATATGAATTTTCGAGATTTTTTGCAGTCTAGGTGTGTTGGATATAATTTTCCACTAAATTTTGGACGCTGATTTCAATGAGATGGATCCCGAGACGATTGGCGCTTACCCGAAGAGGTTATGGGGCAAAATGGGCATCTACCTACCCATTTTGAATGTGTTTTTGGGATTTCTAGTACCTAGGCGTGTGAGGTATCATTTTCCACTAAATTTTGGACGCTGAATCGATTGGAACGAGTCCTGCACACTCCACACTCTTGCTTCAATAAATAATCAATCATTAAGGACGAATTTGCAGCGTTTTTGCACTCCAAAACGCTCTCTTTATGGTTCTATCATCCTATAATATCCTGATGATTGTTCAACTTCTATATAGCTTCGATTGTTGCCTACCTTCATCCCAGCTTTTGTAAACATGATCATACAGGATTCGTGATGTTCCCTTATAATCAGACTGCATTCCCAATATGACCAGTAAGTAAAATAACCATCAACAATCCATTTGGAACTTGAAATCGAAGACGAAGGATTTCTGACTCACTCATCATCGTCGTTGTCATCTTCTTCAGCCGAACTGCATCTTCCTGTAACAGTCCGTTCTTATAATACGCACAATCGTACATGTTCAGTTCGCAATAAGACGTACAAAAAACATAGTAAACGGAACATTTTTGAAAAAATCTACTCACCCGAATCGTCTTGAGACATTTTCAAATATTTTCCGTCGACTCAGGACAATGAATAACAACTCGGACGAGTATCTCGACCAAACTCGACCATCACAACTTCCACTTGAACTGTCACTTCGGTAAGAAAACGACGTGCAATTGTTAAATTGAATAGTAAATTCACCACTACCAAGTATTTTGACGTAAATAATTTACTTTACGGCATTGGTCAAACTACAACGAAGAGCAAGCAAACAAAAAATATAAGCAGGAATCCGGCTGATCGCTGTCGCTGATAGCAGGGAATTCTTATCAGTGAGAGCTGTGGTTGTTGTGCATTTGAAGTTTGAACACAAATTTTGATAGTTCAAGGTTCGTTGAAGTCGGAGAATTTGTCTAAAAAAAAAAAATTTGTTTAAAAATACCAAGAAAACAACCAGAAATCGACATATCTAATTATCGTAAAGTTTTATTATATATTCGAGCAATTATAAATAACCTGGTTTTTGAAACATGCTCCATAATATAACTATAGTCAGCACTTGCCTTTCACGTTCATGGAAATAAATAAGATTTTGGTACAATTTTCTCATTTTTTTTCTCACTCAAAATGTGATTACCATCCTCCATTGAATTGATAAAAAATAAATATGAATATATTTGAAACGCTGGTATTTTGGGAGGGTTTCTCCACAAATGAACGAGAAAAATTTTCTGGAGAATATATATATATTTTTTTTTTTTTTACTTGTCTGAAATTTGAAATGGTTTTGAGTTTTCAAAAACATATTTTGATTCATTTCCATGTCCATAGCCCTCGCATTCGGCCTGGGCACATCTCAATAGGAAAATTGTGTACTACGGAAAACAGCGGAGAAAAGCGGACAGACATTTTGGTTGGTTATTCCTTGAATAATCCACCAAAATGTGTTTCTTGAAAATTTAACTTTCTGCGATCATAAATTGTTGACGCTAAATCCAATGCGACGGGTGCCGGGACGATGGGAGCCCACTGGAAGAGGTTATGGGCCATAATGGTTATCTATTTACCCATTTCGAAAGTGGGTATCGAGATTTCTGGTACCTTGGCGTGTGGGGAATCATTTTCCACTAAATTTTGGACTCTGAATCTAATGAAATGGAGTCTGGAACGATTGGTGCCCACCGGAAGAGGTTATGGGTCATGATGGTTATCTATTTACCCATTTTGAAAGTGGGTATCAAGATTTCTGGTGCCTAGGCGTGTGGGGTATCATTTTCCACTAAATTTTGGACTCTGAATCTAATGAAATGGGTCCCGGAACGATTGGTGCCCACCGGAAGAGGTTATGGGCCATGATGGTTATCTATTTACCCATTTTGAAAGTGGGTATCGAGAATTCTGGTGCCCAGGCGTGTGGGGTATCATTTTCCACTAAATTTTGGACTCTGAATCTAATGAAATGTGTCCCGGATCGATTGGAGCCAACCCGAGGAGGTTATGGATCAATAAGGGTATCCATCTACCTATTTTGAATGAAGGTTTTTTGAGATTTCTATAAAGAGAATATCCCTATAAAAGAATTCGTCAGCCTTTCCAAAATTTGACATTTAGCGTTTTAAGGTTTCGTGTTTTAGATGTGTACGCCGTCCGCGCCTTTTTCTGATACTAAAAGATACCTAATTTAAAAAACAAATGAAATTTTGATTGAAACCTAGTTGGTCCTTGAATCTTTTCAGCCCAAATTTGGGGAAAAAGATAAGGGTAAAAGTGGTTTTTTTTAACTTGATTTTTGGAGAACTAGGCGTGTGGGGTATAAATTTCCACTACATGAACGCTGAGTCGTACTTCATACTCACGGTTTTTCCTAAGACATTACTCCAAGGAATAATAAACCATTATGTAGGAATTCAGAGTGTTCAGGACTTCTTGAAACGCAAACTGTAAATTTCGGGGCCGATAGGAGAGAACCTCTAGCATGAAAACAGGTTGGTAATTCAAGGAATCGCAAATCAAAATCAGAGTGTTATTTCTACTTGTGTCTTATAGCCTCGTTTTGACAATAGTTTGATGACAAGGTAGGTTAAACCATTCAACGAATCGAATCTGAAGGTGGATTCCACCGCTGTAATTGTCCGCTCATTCAATGAAGTCCACAGCTCAACTATGTGGTTAAAGGTGAGCGCAGAGAGGGAACCATCGCTTTATTTCCTATAAAACGTCACTACTGCCTCTTCAACACTCAGTTTGCTTTTGAGTTTGGCGCAGTTTGAAGCGAAATTCGTGTCGGGACTGTAGTGCGCACAAGTGACCGGGATAAGTTCTTCGAGTGTCCAGTGGTTATTTTACCCAACATGAGAGCATTGGTTGTTATCACGGCTACGCTCGCTTGTGTCTGGGTGAGTTTTAGTACAAAACTCGATTTATTTCAAGGGGAAATATATGGAAAAACGCTGCAGATTCTTTCACAGGGGTTGGTTATTCCTCGGACCAGACGCATGAGGAGTAATATAAATAAATCGATAATAATATAAATCGATTCAGCGTCCATAACCTCTTCCGGTAGGCGCCAATTGTTCCAAAACCTGTCTCATTGAATTCAGCGTCCAAAATTTGGTGGAAAATGATACCCAACACGCCTAGGTTCCAGAAATCTCAAAAACACACATTCAAAATGGGTCGGTAGATACCCATTCTGACCCATAACCTCTTCCAGGAGGCGCCTATCGTTCCGGGACCCGTCTCATTGGATTCAACGTCCAAAATTTAGTGGGAAATGATACCCCACTCGCCTAGGTACAAGAAATCTCAAAAACACATTCAAAATGAGTCGGTAGATACCCATTTTGACCCATAACCTCTTCCAGGAGGCGCCTATCGTTCCGGGACCCGTCTCATTGGATTCAGCGTCCAAAATTTAGTGGAAAATGATACCCCACACGCCTAGGTTCCAGAAATCTCAAAAACACACGTTCAAAATGTGTAGGTAGATAGCCATTTTGACCCATAACCTCTTCCAGGAGGCGCCTATCGTTCCGGGACCCGTCTCATTGGATTCAGCGTCCAAAATTTATCGAAAATGATACCCCACACGCCTACATCGCCAAAAATCCATTTTTCAAAATACAAATTTTGGTTCGTTTTTTTAACATTTCCTCTAAGGGTGAGTGGCCCTTCTCTCCACCATCTCTTGATATAAATTGCAAAGTACAATAATTTCTCCTATAATTAATCAATCAAGAGTATACATAAAATATGCATTAACATAACAAGAGTGATCTTGAAGTTTTTTCTTCAAATTACCCTATAAAGTTTCAGTTCATGTTTGAATGAGTCCCAATATTCATTGTAATGTTCGTTCCTTGGACAAAAGACATTTAAATATCATTTGTGCTGTGGGATCAGTAGTAAATTTGTTCTATTACGAGTATTTACGTGTGGTCACTTGTCATAAAAGGTGAACTGATTAAATAAATAATTTGATCATATAAATTTCAGAAGTTTGAAGACCACACAATCTGCAATTTCTTCAGTTCACTTATTCTAAGGATCCCCAATTTCTTGTAGGTAGTGGTAACATGATCGGAATTTTTCGGTTTTGAAATCTGGACATTTTAAAACACACAATGTCAAATTTGTTAGTGAGTTCTACCCATGCTAGTCCACGCTGATATTGTTCGGAGAACGATAAACCATACCTTCCCCATGGTCTTTCTTTCAAGGAGACGAATGTGACACATGAGCGTACCAATAAATCGAAAATGTTCAACAATCACGAGTAGATATTAATAAATTATAATAACATTTTCTCGTGTTGTTGTAATAAAAGCTGACGTCAGCAACTGTAGGGCTGAATTTGAAAAAAACGCGGCAACTTGTTAGGACTTTATAGGTTAGACAATCCTTTCTACATATATCTATATATTTCCCCGCACAACACGCCACTAACCTACAACATGTAGACTAATTAAAGATAATCTTCCGTTGTAACAATGTTCAGGCTGGCGAAATTCCAGAAGAGATGAGGGAAATGGCGCAAGGGCTCCACGACAGCTGCGTAGAAGAGACGGGAGTAGACAACAGTAAGCACATATTTCATTAAGTATTCAGAAAAATATATAAAATAAAATGCTGCTCGTGTGGTAGAATTACCTGAAAGGATTCGATATATCGTACAAAGACAATCGATATGTTTATGCTGCGTAATAATGAAATACTCGTAAAATGATGACGTATAATATTTTTTAGATTAAATAAGTGAAACGATTAAAAAATGCTGCGAATTCTTTCACAGGGGTTGGTTATTCCTAGGACCAAGCGTATGGAGAATAATTTAAATCGATTCAGCGTCCATAACCTCTTTCGGTGGGCGCCAATCGTTCCAAGACCCGTCTGATTGGATTGAGCGTCCAAAATTTAGTGTAAAATGATACCCCACACGCCTTGGTATCGGAATTTTCAAAAACCTACATTCAAAATAGGTAGATGGATACCCATTTTGACCCATAACCTCTTCAGATGGGCACCAATCGTTCCGCGACCCGTCTTATTGGATTCAGCGTCCAAAATTTGGTCGAAAACGATACCCCACATGCACCTTGACTTATTGCATGAAAACGTGGTTTGATTATTGAAGGAATAACCAACCAAAACCCATTTGCACGATAGACAGGCTCAAATAGGCACTCAGAGACTTATTATGAGGTATTACTGCGACCCCTGACACGATTACACCAATTTTCATATGTGAATCCGCCAATTTTCAAATTCAAATTTCAGGTCTGATAGCACCTTGTGGAAAAGGGCAATTTGCGGACGATCCAAAATTGAAAGTGAGTGTTTTTGAAACTTTTAATTAATTTAACGACAATGGGTGTGTTTTTCAAATTTGTATGGACTCAATGATAGATCTCAATGCTACGCTAATGATGCAGGATGCTACAGGGTGTTTGTCAAGGGTATTTTCCAACATGCCCTGACACACCATCAGTACATCCTTGAGGCGTTGGAGTCTGCCAATCATTGATTGTGTTTACACTAACATTTCAAGATGTTTCAATACGGTAATCAGCAAGCTCAGGAACTGAAGGTTCACAGAATCTCTCCTTTGAATGGTTTTGCAATTTGCAATACTTCATCTTCAGGATTAAATCAACCGTTTCAATTGCTTTTCCAAATACGCATGGAGTCCCGCAGGGCACTCATATTGGACCAATATGCTTTCCAATGATAATCGACACAATGATATTCCCTAGTGCCATTCAATGTTTGATTTTTCCTGACATCTTGGAAATTTTTCTTTGAGTTATCTCATGCTCAGATATGTACCAGGCAACTTTGGATTCATTGTTCAACTACTGTGGTGAATGTTTTGCAGTTAAACTTTGGTAAATGTGCGGTGAAAAGAAGGTTTCCAACGGAACTTTTCAAGATGTACGTCTCCTCACTTATTCCCATAGTCTGGCAAGGATCTTGAAAGAAGACCATGAAGAACTCGGGTTTGGCTACAGACGTTGAACAATTGACGAGAAGTGCTTACCTGAGCAGTCCAAGTCCTATAGAGACGAAATAGGAGTACTCTTTCATTCAAGCCTTTAGAAGACTGACTTCAGCCGAGCCCTTGTGATGCCATTGCCAGTTCTTGTTCAAGATGCTCGGGGAAAAGCCCAACACATGGAAGAACTACAAATACAGATGTCACCAAACCCCCAGGTGCGGCCATTGAGGTGCTGAGAGTTCAGCATCAGTGAAGCATTGCTGGAGTTGCCAAAGCAATCCACAAAGAAAGGGGTTGACCAAGTGCTAGAAGGATCTGAACTGGCAGAAGCAATTGCAAGGCCTGTCTCAGTCGTCGTGGGAAACTGAGGTTCTAGGGTTGGTAGACATGTTGGTAGAGAAGGAAGGAACAAGGAATGAGGAGCACTGCAGAGAAGAGTAGTGCGCAGTTTGTTCAAGTTTGGAGGGTGGCCATGGAAAAAACCTTTTCTTCTATGGCGGATGACAAGGAGAGTACTTAGGTATAACTGCATCTATCTCATAAGTCTAGGCAACGTTGATGAGCTGTTATGTCTATTCTTTTGGATTGCTGGTTTACATAAGTCCCATCTGATCTCCTGGTTTGGGTGTTACTCTCTTACTTGGTTTTACTCACATCTATCTAATCTAATCTAAGTGTGTTCATCCTCTGCATGACTACTTACTCAATTATGGAGGTCCATTAACTGACAGCACGCATAAAGGATCTGTGAAACATATAGCCTTTTGTCAACTCAAACTAATTCTGGCCGTTCCTCCTACCCCAGAAAGGCCCTGTGAAACAGTCAGACATGGCCTCTTGTCAACTCAAACTAATTCTGGACTGGTTTTGCCTCCAACCCAGAAAGGCCCTGTGAGACAGTCAGACATGGCCTCTTGTCAACTCAAACTGATTCTGGACAGGTGGTTCCTCCAACCCCAGAAAGGCCCTGTGAAACAGTCAGACTCTTGTTTACTCAAACTAATTCTGGAATGGTTGTTCCTCCAACCCCAGAAAGGCCCTGTGAGACATTCAGATATGGCCTCTGGTCTGATCCTGTGATGGGACTAAATCACGTGATGTACCTACATTACGGAGTACACAATAATGGTGGCAAAAGTTCGGCTATTGGTGATGTTGGATGCCATAGAAGCACATCAGTACTTCACTGACAACTCTGATGTATGCTCTGTATGTAACTTGCTGGCTACGAATGGTGGGACACAAAGATTTATTGGTAATTAACTTAAAGTGAAATGGTTATAGTATATTTAAAGTGAGTTTATTGTATTTAGGTAGTAAATTTCCGATTTTGGAACAGTTTGGTATGAGCAACGACTCGCAGCAAAACCTGCTTATTACCATGCTGAATGATGCAACTTGTTTGTCATGTCTCGTATCCATTATTACCTTAAACAGGCAGATTACACTCACCCATTGTCATAGTATAACTCCTCACCAGAGGAATCAAATCCATTTTCTGGTCCCTCCTTCCCACAGTAAGCATTGACCAAAATTGAGTTAACAAAACTTGAAGAATTTGAATATTGGCCTTCTGTTTCAGTGCTACTTCAAATGCGTCTTCGGGAATATTGGCGTGGTAAGTAAAATATTATGCTTGGACCATTTGGGCGTGATAAACTCACAGGAACAAAGTGAAAGCTAGGGACAAACTATATCTACAACATTCGACCATTTTGAAACAAATAGGATCAACTGGCGAACATTAGAAATAGGGGAAAATAGAAAGCACGGAGACTAATATTCGATTCAGCGTTCATAACCTCTTCCAGTGCAATTGCACAACATTGCAACGGTGAGTTAATGAAGTCCTGCTGAGCCAACCCATCCTAACCAATGAGCAACAATCGTTCCAAACATTGCCTCGATCGGTTAAGTGTTTAAAATTGATGGTAAAATGCATCCCCGATTAGCTAGGCCCACAAAAACCCATTTCCGAAATACTCACTTGTACTCATTATCCGCCTTCTGGGGTAGTTGGGCTCATTTCGATGAATCAGGTGTTCACAGATAAGGGAAAAGGGATATTTCACGCTTAGGTTTCTAAAAGCAAATTCTTTCACAGGGGTTGGTTATTCCTCGGACCAGGCGCACGGAGACTCATTTCAATCGATTCAGCGTCCAAAGTTTAGTGGAAAATGATACCCCACACGCCTAGGTACCGGAATTCTCAAAAACCCTCATTCAAAATAGGTAGCTGGATACCCATTTTGACCCATAACCTCTTCCGGTGGGTGTCAATCGTTCCAAGACTCGTCTCATTGGATTCAGCGTCCAAAATTTACTCGAAAATGATACCCCACACGCCTAAGTACCAGAAATATCGAAAATCCACTTTCAAAATAAGCAGATAGATACCCATTTTGACCCATAACCTCTTCCGGTGGGTACCAATCGTTCCAAGACTCGTCTTATTGTATTCAGCATCCAAAATTTAGTCGAAAATGATACCCTACACGCCTAGGTATCGGAATTCTCAAAAAAGGTAGATGGATACCCATTTTGACCCATAACCTCTTCCGGTGGGTGTCAATCGTTCCAAGACTCGTCTCATTGGATTCAGCGTCCAAAATTTACTCGAAAATGATACCCCACACGCCTAGGTATCGGAATTCTCAAAAAAGGTAGATGGATACCCATTTTGACCCATAACCTCTTCCGGTGGGTACCAATCGTTCCATGACTCGTCTCATGAGATTCAGCGTCCAAAATTTATTTGAAAATGATACCCCACACGCCTAAGTACCAGAAATATCGAAAATCCACTTTCGAAATAAGCAGATAGATACCCATTTTGACCCATAACCTCTTCCGGTGGGTACCAATCGTTCCAAGACTCGTCTCATTGGATTCAGCGTCCAAAATTTACTCGAAAATGATACCCCACACGCCTAGGTATCGGAATTCTCAAAAACCCACTTTCCAAACGGGTAGATAGATACCCATTTTGACCCATAACCTTTTCCGGGCGGTACCAATCGTTCCATGACGCGTTCATTGGATTCAGCGTCCAAAATTTAGTGGAAAAGGATACCCCACACGCCTAGGTACCAGAAATATTGAAAATCCACTTTCGAAATGAGCAGATAGATACCCATTTTGACCCATAACCTCTTCTAAGTTTTCGTTCGTTTTCAGATCTCAGACGACGGTGATTTAGACGCTGACGCTTTCGGTTCAATCCTCCCAGAAGAATTGCAAGGTCTTCTTCCAACCATCAAAACTTGCGCTGGCACAAGTAGGATTCTTCCCTTTCCTATTCATAATAATTAAATTTCATCAATACCTTCATCACACGAATCAATCGATCGATTTTTCACAGCGGGATCTGACCCATGCGATCTCGCGATGAAGTTCAACCAATGCCTCCAAAAGGCTGATCCGGTGGTAAGTTGTCAAACTCACAAAATTTCATTTATTCTAAATGCTGTAAAACTATCAATCTGCGACTACGTACATTTCCACATCAAATTGAAGGTTTTTCATATTAAATATTGGATTCACACTTACACAGGCTGTCAGGTTTATGACTTACGTTGGAAAAATAAAGAAATTTTCATTCATTTCCTTTCATAATGTTCATTTTCACAAGTTGAGTGCCACGTTTCATTCGCCAATTCGTTGTTATTGCTTCCCCAGGACTATGTTACGTATTATTCATCCTCCGAATTGATGTGTGAAACCTACAATTTGACGTAAAAATGCTATAGATAGACTTATTATTCAATAGCCAAAATGAGATTCACATAAAAGACAAGCGCAAACATGGAAAATAGCACGAATTTTGCGTCAAATGAGAGCTAAAATCCTATTGAATACTTCAGAATTGACATAAAAACACGTTTTCATCCTGTAAAATCACAAAAACCAAATTTTTTCTTCCAAACGTCCATTTTGCGTCAATATTGCCGAATAAAATAGTTGGTTCAACCAATCTACGACGCTTTTAATTCATTTTCTTCTTCCTTTCTGATTTCAGAACTTCATGGTCATCTAACTGTACGTATACCATCAATTCCACAGCTGAAACCTCCTGCAAAACGAGCTGTAAATCACCCAAATAAATCGTTAAGACGCCACAATTGTTTTTATTTCAATTTCCATTAACCGTACAACGATTATTATTGAAAAAAAAAAATTCAGGAAACGAAACGAGAAACGTGTTTTTATTGATCTAATTACATTAAATGTACACGGAGACAACTAAATTGAGTGTAGAAGTGTTTTAAATTACTTGGTGTGCTTAGCCTTCCATGTCGATGGGGTCCAATTTGGCATCTGAAACATTCAAAAATTTATAAAAATTATTTATTTATTACATACACGTTAAACCACATCTGCTGTCAGTTGTGTGATTCGGTTTGAACTTTTACCTACACGACACTGTAAAAGAGAGACAGGTCTTGACACACCCGAAGATCTGATTTAGCTGCCCAACAACGAGCAGACCACTACACGTGGATCGTCATTATTTGCTCTAGAAGGAAGAATCACCATATTCTCAGACAGCCAGGTTGCTTTAAAGGGTTAAAGTCCACCTCAAGGCAGGCGTTGGAGTGCTTTCAGTTCTTGAAGAGGCTCGCAAGGAGGAATGCGGTGACGCTCCTCAGAGTGCTGGGTCATTGGGGTATTCGAGGGAGGGAGGATGCCGACCTCCTCCACAAGCAGGGTTGGGACCTCCAAATGCTACCTGCACCAGCAGGTCAAATTTTGGGAGCGCTCACAAGTGGCTGCATACTGGCAGAGGCAACCTGGCCTCAGGTCCACAGCTCCTTATCTCACCAAACTCAAAGAGGGCAAAGACCCTCCTCACGTTGGGCAGGATGGAGCTTAGAATCCTCACCTCTATGTACACTGGTCACTGCTCTCTCAGGTACCACCTGGGCAAGCCAGAGACCACAAACTGCCGCTGATGTGCTGAGGAGGCAGAGACAGATGTGCTCGCGCTATGCGAGTGTCCAGCTTTCGCTGCCGAGTGGCAGCCGCTTTCCGGATCTCCGGTAAAGGGCTTGCTAGCCCAGCTGACATCACAAGGATAGCCTCTGACGAGATATTCCGCTATCTTAGGTAAGGTAAAGGGGAAAAAAAGACTACTAAGATACTCTGTATCATATAATACCACCAAAAGATGCGGCACGTAACTGTAATATGCTGTAAAAGAGAGACAGATCTCACCATACCCGAAGATCTGATCTAGCTGCCCTACAATCAGCAGACCACTACACGTGGATCGTCATTATTTGCTCTAGAAGTAAGAATCACCATACTCTCAGACAGCCAGGTTGCTTTAAAGGCTTCAAGTTCACCTCAAGGCTGGCATTGGAGTGCTTTCAGTCCCTGAAGAGGGTCGCGAGGAGGAATGTGGTGACGAACCTCTGGGTGCTGGGTCATTGGGGTATTCGAGGGAGCGAGGATGCCGACCTCCTCGCCAAGCAGGGTTGGGACCTCCAAGTGCTACCTGCACCAGCACGTAAAATTTTGGGAGCGCTCACAAGTGGCTGCATACTGGCAGAGGCAACCTGGCCTCAGGTCCACAGCTCCTTATCTCACCAAACTCAAAGAGGGCAAAGACCCTCCTCACGTTGAGGAGGATGGAGCTTAGAATCCTCACCTCTATGTACATACACTAATCACTGCCCTCTCAGTTACCACCTGGGCAAGCTAGGCAAATCATGACTGTCCAAGGTATAGGAACCCACCTATACCCCCCATCCTGGGGGGATGTGGGGGATTCAACAATCCCACACATATAGACGCGCGTTGGTCAGCTGGTTTGCATACTACCTCATTTTGACTTCCTCACCCTCGACTTTCGGTCAATGGACAGTGGTCAAGCTAGAGCGAACCCTGCTGGTTTTAGGGTGTTGGTCAGTGACTGTCCAAGATATAGGAAATGAGACAGATCTCACCAGGCTCGAGGATAATCATGTAGCTGCTTAACAAGCACCTGACAATTCAACAATCCCACAAGGATAGACGCACGTTGGTGGGTTGCATACTACCCCATTTTTACTTCCTCACCCTCGACTTTCGGTCAATGGGCAGTGGTCAAGCTAGAGCGAACCCTGCTGGTTTTAGGGTGTTGGTCAGTGACTGTCCAAGGTATAGGAAATGAGACAGATCTCACCAGGCTCGAGGATAATCATGTAGCTGCTCAACAAGCACCTGGCAATTCAACAGTCCCAGAAGGATAGACGCGCGTTGGTCAGGTGGGTTGCATATTACCTCATTTTGACTTCCTCACCCTCGACTTTCGGTCAATGGACAGTGGTCAAGCTAGAGCAAACCCTGCTGGCCTTGAGGTGTCAATGACCATTGGTCCAGGATATAGGCAATGAGGCAGGCTTAGAGGGCTTAGGTCTTCAACAAATAATCTTGTGTACGGTCAAAATGTTATAGGCAGGCCTGCCTAACGTAACCGCAGACTTCAGCCGCCTAGACCAGGCAAAAAGCCTGCTATCTATGGCTAGGTGATTGCAAGTGTGTAAGGATCGGAGCTTTTCGCCTCCTGCTTCGATCATTCTTTTGCTTAATATGCTCAAGAAAGTACCCTGTGTTTGAAATGTATCCAGCTTTTCCAACTTGGCTCCTTTTCCGTTGCTGTCGACAGCTCATACCACAACGTTTACAGTTTGTGGAAACGAAACTCATTCTGCAGCTTTTCAGCACATTGCACCTCAGACCACCGAGTTTTGCTGTTGTTGCAATCTCACGTTTCTCAGCCTGCAGATTCTAATAAAGCACAAGAGGAATCTCCCAAAAAACGAGTCTTACCGGGAAACTTGAAGTCGGGAAACTTGGTCATGTCGGTACCTTCAGAGCCACCGTACTGCTTAGCCAGTTTTCCCAATTCTTGCTTCCATTCACGTTCAATTTCAGGGGTAGCGTCAACCAATTTGCCACCGCTGAAAAGAAAAATTAAATTCCTCGCATTAGTTTGTACTTATAAAACACAAAACAAGTGACAATATCAACAATTTTGAAGCGATAATTTCTACGAACCTGCTTTTGCCTTTGTATTCTTGCAATTTATCGAGAAAAAGTTGTTGAATAGGGTCAGTTGCTTTTTGGAGGACAGGGGCAGCAACGCCGAAGTTCCTCCTTGCAGAGACGCGAAGGTTTGACGAAACAGTCATGAAAACGCGTGCAGCAGCCATCCTGAAAAATAAGGGTGGTAAGAAGGGTATTTTTGCGAGAGCATCAGCTCGATGGATATAGGCGTACCACTGAGGTTCCAGTTTCCAGGAGCATAGAGATTCATTCCAGCGAATAGCGTCCAAATTCGAGTGGAAAATGATATCCCACACGCCTAGGTACCAGAAATCTCGATAACACACATTCGAAATGGGTAGATAGGTACCCATTTTGACCCATAACCTCATCGGGTGGGTGCCAATCGTTCCAAGACTCGTCTTAATGGATTCAGCCGTCAAGATTTAGTCGAAAAAGATACCCTACACGCCTAGGTATCGGAATTTTCAAAAACCCACATTCAAAATAGGTAGATGGATACCCATTTTTTTGACCCATAACCTCTTCCGGTGGGTACCAATCGTTCCACGACCCGTCTCATTGGATTCAGCGTCCAAAATTCAGTCGAAAAAGACACCCCACACGCCTGGATGGCTGAAAATATATTTTTCATATATTTCACCAGAATGTGTATGGGTCAAAATGGGTACTTATATACCGATTTTCTTGAGAACCTAGGCGTTTGGGGTATTTATTTCCACTATTTACATAAATGGGTATCATTTTGGACGCTGAATTGATTGGGATTGGTCCCACACAAATTGTAACTAAAGGCTCTGGCAGAGAGCAATCTTGAAAATGTTGGGGTAAATTGGAGTTGTTGACTTTTTACAAGAAAACATAGCTTAATTATGCAATGAAAACCATGATTTTGGGGGAAATAGTGAGTGTGGAGTGTCCCAGACTCATTCTAATCCCTCAGAGTCCAAAATTTAGTGGAAAATGATACCCCATTCAGCCCAGTTCTCAAAATAACCTACGAAAAACCCCAAAACTCGAGTTTCAAAAACACATTTTTACTCATAATCTGACACATTAGGGGGACCGATAGATTTTTAGACCCTGTCAATTGGCGCAATTGGTTATAGACCGCCAATTTTGAATCGATTTTTCTTCCCAAAACGCTACTAACTCGCTCTCGTGGAGAGTTGAGGAACTTAGTGTGCACCTCCCACCAGCCAGCACGCAACCTCGGAAAAACTACAGATATTTGCAGATTTGCCGTACCCTACGGATTTCATTTTGTTACCATTGATAATCTCGTGCCAACTTAACAATTTTGAATTCAACTTTCTGAAAACTACCGACAGTATCTACAGTTTTTCGATCGATTTCACGTCAACTGCAGCTGTTTATGGACGAAGGTTGGCTACTCTGCTCATCGAGGTAAGCTTTCAAGGTCATCCTTATTCGTCTGTAGTGATTGTACGCGGCTTATTCTTTCCTCAATATTTTCCACAACATAGATAAAAAGCGGCGAAAGATGGACAACAGTTTGCAGCAGAGAATTTAACACAAATAAAAACATCAAGAGGATAATCGATGAAAGGAGAATCGCCACCGGTCCGATAACAGCTCCAGGTATTTTTACCGAGACACTTTAATGTTATTTATTTTTTTTTTTTTTAGGAACTAAAGGTCACGTAAGAAAGGCAGTGGAATACGTAGATAGAATATATGATTCTTTTGAAGAAGCATGCTAGTCTGTATTGACTGAAGCTGGCGGTAAAATACGTGTTCGAATAGTGATGTTTAAATTGTTTCGTCTGGATCAAAGTGAGTAGGCAACCAGCAACGCTTGAGAACAAGCCGGACTAGACGACCCTTTCCATATGAAGGAGTCTTCACCAGAACGGGAAAACGCGGCAAATTCTTGCTTAATGGTTGATTATTCATTGGAGCAAGATTATAGGGGAAAATAATTAGCGAAGATTTAGTGGAAAGTGATATCTTCACACGCCTAGGTACCTGAAAATCTCTAATTTCAAAACAGGTAGGTACCCATAAACGGCGCATTGAATTCAACGTCTAAAATTTAGTGATACCCTAGATGCATAAAGTCGGAATATCCACTTTCTAATAACAAATTGTTACCTCTACCCCGAATTTTGGCCAATTGGGTTGAAACGTTTTGAGGACTAACTTGACCTGGAAAGAGGTCTGACAAACATTTCTGACAACAAATTAGCGAGTGAAACATAAAATTTAACAAATAAGAATGAAAATAATGAACGGAAAAGCATGAACAAATTTTAAAACGGCAGAACCAGCCGAGCAGTGGCTAAATGAGGCGAATCAACAGGCACCTTCAAAAGAATCACATTTAGAAGGGATGTATTGAATGTCTTCGCCATGTTGTGTTACACGGAGTAGGTATTTTCAGAAACTTGTTGACATTTTATAGAATTTTTACGTCAAATAGGAGGTTTTAAATTTCAAATTGGAAGTTTTCCATAGCAAATTTGATGGGATTTTACGCATCAATTTGGAGGATGATAGAGATACACGATTCAATTCGGGGAAAGGAACGACAACAAATTAGATATAAACGTAACATTTACCAAATAAGAATGAAAATAATGAACGGAAAAGGATGACCTTAAGCAAAAGCAGCCGAGCAGCGGCGAATCAACAGGCAACTTCAAAAGAATGGCATTTAGAAGGGATAGATGGAATGTCTTCGCCATGTTGTATTACACGGAGTAGGTATTTTAGAATCTACACGGGCTAGCGTTGTGGCATTAAAACTAATGTGAAACGAATCATCACAGTAGTTAACATCCAATTTGAAATGGATGACATCCGAATCGATGCATAAAAACCCCAATCGGAAATTGAAAACGTTGAATTGAACATTCAAATCAACAGGCAACTTCAAATGAATGGCATTTAGAAGGGATAGATGGAATGTCTTTGCCATGTTGTGTTACACGGAGTAGGTATTTTAGAATCTACACGGGCTAGCGTTGTGGCAACTAATGTGAAACAAATCATCACAGTTAACCACCAAATTGATGCGTAAAAACCCCAATCGGAAATTGAAAACGTTGAATTTAACGTGAAAATTCTATAAAAAGGATCACGAATGCCCTAAGTTGACTTCAGACGAACGGTTCTCGATATATGGACGAAACATGCACACCTATGTGCATTGAGTGGGCCATTGGGTGACTGTCTCTTGTTTTGATACGTTGCTTGGCTAATGAGATATTTTGTTTGTTTTTCAAGCAGGAGCCGAAGGACGGTGGAACATGGAAGGTGAAGGAAACGTTGAAAGCTTCAATGATGACACAGACGGGATTGGATTGGAAGACAATAAATTGGTTATACGACAAGAATTGAATGAAGCATTCGAGCCACAGGTGTCCTGCGTCTACAAAGATGTCCCAGAAGAGGAACTTCATTCGAAAAACCAACGAATCGGTACAGAAAATCGACTCGAAGACGATAAAAGTGAAACAGTGTATTCGTGTTTGTTGTGCGACTACAAATGCTCGCGAGCGGTTTTGCTTCATAGGCATAAAAAGACTCACTTCTTCGACAGTAATTCTTACATCCACTATTTCCTGTCACATGCGAGCTACCTTCAACGAGTGCACAACACTGGACCGTTCGCCTGCAACGAATGTCCGTTCAGATGCTCTCAACCGTCTTATCTCAGACAACACATGAAGTCCCACTCGGGAGATCGACCCTTCGCCTGCGATTACTGCCCCTATCGATGTTCACAGAGGGGAAATCTCAAACAGCATTTGAGAATCCACACAGGGGAGAAGCCCTACGCATGTGGTCAGTGTGACTACAAGTGCAAGCAAAGGAGCCATCTTCAACAGCATGAGAGGATCCACAGCGGGATCCAACCTTATCATTGTGACCAGTGTGAATACAAGTTCACTCAACTGTGTCACCTCAGGCAACACCTAAAAGCCGCTCATAAACCTGACCAGACGCTCTCGTGATAATTTTGTATAATTTCAAAAAGTAATAAATGAAACAAAGTTTTTATTAGAAGTTTACTTGTTTTACTTGAACACGAACACAAATTTGGGTAGGCCAGAAATCTACCAAAGTTGCCAAATGTTGAGGACATCTAAATCAATATTCGTTTCATTGAGGCATTAACTAAGCCCAGCGATAAATATTGATTTTATTTTGGTTATTCCTTGAATAATCAAGCTATGTTTTCATGCAAAAAGCCAATCTCTCCGATCCAGGTCAATTTTTTCAGTGCATTTCAAGGTGTCTAGATCAAAAACCTCGGACCAGGCGCAAAATGGGAGAAACAGTGGGTGTGGCAGGTCCATTCCAATCGATTCAGGGTCCAAAATTTAGTGGAAAATGATACCCCACACGCCTAGGTGCGAGAAAGTCAAATGTCCGTCCGCGCCGTTTTCGGTAGTAGAAAATTTTCTAAAAATCTGAAATTTTGGTCAGGGGTCCGTTCCCGGCTCTAGTTGGTCCTCAAAAACTTTTCGGCCAGATCGGACCAAATTTAGGCGGGCTAGGGGTCAAAATGTGTATTTTGAAAAATGAATTTTCGAAATTTATGGCGATTTAGGCGTGTGGGGTATCATTTTTCACTACATTTTGCACCCTGAATCCAATTAAATGGGCCCCGGGACGATTGGTGCCCTCTTGATGGGGTTATGGGTCAAAATGGGTACCTATCTACCCATTTTGAATATGTGTTTTCGATATTTCTGTTACCTAGGCGTGTGGGGTATCATTTTCCACTAATTCTTGGACCCTGAATCGATTGGAATGGGTTTGAGGCCCGCCACACCCACTGTTTTCCCCATGTTGAAGATATAAGTCTCTATGCGCATGGTCCGAGGAATGACCAACCTGTGTGAAAGAATATGCAGCGTTATTTTTTGGTTCAACTAACTTGATCATTCAGACTTTTTTCCTTCCTTTACGACTTTTGGACAAATTGCATACAGGGTAGAGACTTCATTTGTAATTATTCGGGCTTCAATAAAATGCATTCGATATTAACATGACTACCTTGTTTGAAACAATACAAACAAGAAGCCACAAATGGATAAAATTAATTTTTCGTTGTTGAAACATTTTGTGGTCTTCAAGGTGCGCTGTTCCCCTTGAAGCGTATAAAACCAGCCAAACCAGCTGAGGTCTTTTCTTTTCAATAAACTACAGTTTTATTTTATTTTCCACGAACCCAGAGTATCCCTCATGAGACTCAAGAGAGCAATAAATGGAATCTGTAGAAAAAAACTTTAGTCGTATTTAGGTGGCAGCCTTGCGGGTTATCTCTGAGTTTTGAGTGATGGCTGCGAGATGGAGCGTCCGGCTGGAAACAGTGTTGATGGTCACATACGAGCTCCGTTCAGGATCACGTGTGAGCACCAATTTGCAGCCACAAATGAGAACTTATACAAAATAAGTAATCAACTCTTTTAAAGCTATGTTGAATTTTACTAAGTTTTCATATGAACAATAACCCACGCATTAGTATCAATCAAATTGATTGATTTTCTTCTCTTTCCCGTACCTTCTCCGTGTACCTTACAAAGTGTGTAAAGCAGCCATCCTCTCAGACCGAGAAAAATCACTCTAAAATGCCCTAAATAAATGATAAATTTTTCCCTAATATAAGTCCTCTTTGATATGAAAAATTGTTAAACAAAATATCTTTAACAAAGTACCTTTATAAATCTTAAATAATCCGTTTGGGTCCTAGTTGTGCCTGACCCGTTTTATGCCCCAAACGGAGGTAGTGTCGGTAAAAATGTGCTTTTGGTTTTTGGTGGGTTTTCGAGATTTCTGGTAAGGCATGTGGGGTATCATTTTCGGCTAAATTTTGGATGCTGAATCCAATGAGACGGCTCCCGGGACGATTGGCGTCCACCCGAAGACGTCATGGGTCAAAATGGGTATCTATCTACTCATTTCGAACGTGGATTTTCGAGATTTTAGGCGATCTAGGCGTTTAAAGTATCATTTTCCACTAAATTTTGGACGCTGAATCCAATGAAATAAGTCCCGGAACGATTGGCGCCTTCTGGATGAGGTTATGGGTCAAAACGGGTATCTATCCACCCATTTCGAATGTTTTCAAGATTTCTAGTACCTAGGCGTGTGGGATATCATTTTCCACTAAATTTAGGACCCTGAATCGATTGGAATGTGTCCGGGACCCGCCACACCCACTGTTCCCCCCATGTTGAATCAATGAGTGTGCCTGGAGTGCTCCATGCGCCTGGTCCGAGGAATAACCAACCCATGTGTAAGAATTAGCAGCGTTTTTTAAAAATAAATTGGAAAAACGCCTACGAAAAGTGGAGCGGGTCTTACGAAGCCAAAAACTGATTGAACCTGACAAATGTCAGCGAGACGATCGCGAAAAGCAGCTAAAATCTTGTTGAAAAAGCAACTTTCAACTGGATGTTTTACTTTGGATACGTCAAGTATGATAAGGATTCCTTTCATCAATCATAGATTCCACCTATTTATATACATTCAGCAACCTATTTTCTCAAAGTAGAAATTATTACTACGAACCGGAAAACGTCCGTAAATATCTTCAATTCACCGACAACAATTAAATTGTCAGCTCTGGCCAGTATTCGGCGACAAATTTGCTGAAAAGGGATTTTTCTTGAGAGAAGCGAAAGTGCGACCGAGTAGGAAACCGCCAAATAAAGTAATTATTCAACACGAGTACATTCTTACACCAATAACTTATATTATTTTGGATTCAAGATAGGTGAAGAAAATATATTATTTGGTTCATCTTACCTCAAATTTCCGCAAAAAGTTATGTGGAAAATCACCAAGTTGGGAGCTACAACTGACCACGATTGATAAGAAGTGATAATGTGAAAAAAAGTCAGTATAGCCAACATGATAGGATTTTTTGTGTGTGGTGACGATTGTGAGAGCTGACCAAGTAAAATACCTTATTAAATAATATTATCTGAGGGTTATGAAAAGTTAGTGAAATTTCGGTATCATTGGTAGGTAATATTATAGTAGTAATATAGTTTTTTGTTGAGCTGTTGGTCAATTGGTTATCCTTTAGGGTTGATCATCGAAGGAAAACATCGATAGTCAAAAACATCGGCTCGTTACCATCGATGTTTTATAGTTTTTTCCTTGGAAATATCAGTAAAAAGTAGGTACCACCATTTAGCCGTAAAAATGTTGCGGCAATGAACTTGGAAACAATTTGGCTGCCAACTTATGGCTTTTTGACATTATCTGCACCACCATTGAGAAGAGATGTTTGCATGGGACCAAAGACCCTACTGTCATCAAGTGGTCAATGGCGATTTGGTAGTGCTCCCAATGTTTGCTTATTTTTGGCATTATTTTTGTCGAACACAGACAAACTAAACACTTGTCGGGAAGACATAGGATGAAATAGATAAGGATAGGAAGAAGAACAAGAAATTTTGGCAGTTTGGCCAACCTTTATAAGCTTTGATGCTTAATGCCTGGGATCCTGGATTGGCAACAATGACAACCCTGCATGATGAAAACCTGCAGTACAGCTGTGCTGAGGACTGTCAAGTTGGTGGGAACTGGGAAGGTGGCGACCCAAAATCATGGTACAAAAAGGACTAGATAGGGATAAGAAGGTTATCATAAAGTTCAGCTTTTAAAGAGAAGGGGAATCTATTTTTTGGTTGGTTATTCCTTGAAAAATCAACCTATGTTTTCATGCAAACGGTTGACCCTCTCCGATTTAACTCAAAATTTTTTTCTGGGCGTTTTAAGGTGTCTAGATTCAAAAACCAAAATGTCCGTCCGCCATAAGCCGTCCACGCCGTTTTTGGTAGTAGAAAATTTTTCTAAAAATCTGAACTTGGGTCAGGGGTCTGTTCACGGTGTAGGACGGTCCTCAAAACTTTTCAGCCCGATCAGACCAACATTTGGGCGGGGAAGGGGTTCCAAATGTGTTTTTGGGATGTCTGGTACCTAGGCGTGTGGGGTATCATTTTCTACTAAATTTTGGATCCTGAATCGATTGGAATGGGTCTGGGACCCTCCACACCCACTGTTTCCCTCATTATCCCCATGTTGAAGAAATGAGTGTCAATGCGCCTGGTCCAAGGAATAACCAACCCGTGTGAAATAATTTGCTGCGTTTCTAACCTGCAACCAAAATCTGTTCATGTAACTTAAGTAGGTAGTAAGTTTTTCCAACATTGATGCCAACATCACCTCCAACCATCGATAGTGGAAAAACATCGAACCTTCGCCATCGATGTTTGGCAAACATCGACCAGCAATGATCAACCCTATTTTCCTTATCTACTCTCGTTACTTATCAACCACCCACCGGAAAGCGTGTTCCGAGTTGCGAGTTCTCAATCCGGGAAATTTTCTGTCGGCTATCCAAAATTTAGTTTGGATAATTTTCAGATCTTACGGTCGACTCGCCTCGGATAAGACAAGTCATGTCTTGGTTGTTCGGCATCAAACGTAATGACGTGCCGCCTCCGGATTTCGGCGTGGAATCTCCACAAACTCCAAACTCTGGAGGTTCAGGCGCCGGAGGGTCGCTGCCGCCGATGGACGAAAAAGCGCGAAGGACGGCCATGGAAGCGTACAGGTTTGATAGCTCTGCTTTGGAAAGAGCTGCTGCTGCAGCCAAGGAATTGGAAAAGTCGAGTGAGTTTCTGGCGGTTGGACATTCAATTTTTCTTGTACAACGGGAGTGTTCTTGGAGTTTTGTGATTACATTTGTAGGAGCCCAATGTGATTATGAACTACCTGCAGCATATTAGCTTAAATATGGTAATCTCCGAGGATGACGTAACGATGTCCATTGTTGGCTTAGACTCCACCCTGGACACTAGGACAGAACTGTAATCATGACCCTCATCCTCAATCATCTATATCTTCTTTCACCAGGTCCCTCATCTCAGTCCTACATCAATTAACAATTCTTCCAAAAACTTTCTCCAAGTGAGCCAACGTATAATTGAAGAGCCAATACAGCAAGTCTTTGTTCGGTGCAGCGGCAATGTTGTACACACTCTGGGCTTAGCCTAGTTGAGCCAAAATACCGAACCCTATTATTGTTTAGCAGTGAGCAGAATGTGGAGTATGGATTCTCTCTCCCCTGCCACACAGAAAGCACAGCTCACTGATCGGCAACCCAGAACTCTCCCTGGTAGAAAATTCGAAGCTTTTTGGAGTTTCCAAGCCTGAGTTGGCACACCATTTTACGTCCATTGGGACGTCCCAGTTGAGGTATTCATTGGCATAAATAGTTTCCCACCAGGGCAGGGTAGACCACCATCGTGCTGCAGCAGGACCGCATTACCCTGCCGTTTAACTTCGTCGGGATCCTGGGCTTCCAACAAGTCATTGTAGCCCATTCTCAGAAGAAGTCCACGCAGCTGAGACGCCCAGTTCAGGTTTTTGCCACTAGGTGGCTCTTGGGTGGTGATCAATCGCTTGTAGCACAACCACGGGTAGTCGGGTACCTTTCTGGTTCCATTCTCAGTACAACATCCCACCAGTTTAGAGCCTGACGCAATACAAAGGCCACAAAATTCTTAACTGGAGAGCATCCAGCTGTTCGATGTAGCGGAGAGCCCAAATCTCGCTGCCATACAGCATTATGATGAAACCCATGGAGCCCACTGTGCTATATAAACTACCTGCAGCATATTAGCTTAAATATGGTAATCTCAGGATGACGTAACGATCACCATTGTTGGCTCCACCCGGTCCTGGACACATGGACAGAACTTTGATCAGGACATACTTCTCAAATTACAGTCACTACATTATCCTCCTAATCATCTATGGAAATGAATCTTAAACATGCGTCACGTTGATGACTAGCTGATAGTCCGAAGTCAACAAATCCAAGTATCACCTAAGAGCAGAATTCACATTTTCTTTCTGTATTCTCCAAGATCCAATTGACTCGCTTCTGTGTATACAGTGAAATTCCATTTTCAGAACATGCCAGAGAAGCTTTGGAACTATCTAAACTACAAGAGCAAACGAAACAGGCGGAAATGATGACCAAAATGAAGGAGTACGAAGCGGCGATAGAAGGGTCGAAAGTGGAACAAAAACGTGCGTTTGAAGAAGAACGGAGAAAGACCCTGGCAGAAGAAACCAAACAGCACCAAAATAGGGCACAGTATCAAGATCAACTCGCTCGAAAAAGGTCAGTGATTTAACTGCAAGATGACTCATCAAACATCGGGGGTTGGTTATTCCTCGGATCAGAAGCTTGAAGACACATTTCAATCTATTCAGCGTTTAAAAATTGGTGGAAAACGATACCCCGCACCCCTAGGCAGCAGAAATCTCGAAAACACGTTCAAAAAGGGCGGATAAGTACCCATTTCGACCCATCAACTCTTCCAGAGGGCGCCAATCGTTCCGGAATCCATTCCTTTGGATTCAGCGTCCCCAAAGTCAAAGTCAAGACAACAACAGCTCCTGACTGACTAATGGCAGCCACTCAAGAACCCAGCAGCAGTCCTCAGTCACCTTAAGGCTGCTCAAGGTAACAGTAGCTCCCATCAGATTTGGCTGTGTGTTCTCACTATACTCAGTCTCCTTCCTCAAGCAAGGGCATTGAAGGGATATCCTGAAAAAACTGTTGAATGGGAAAACTTGTGCAGCTTCTCCACTTGGTAGAGGATCCACAAGATATTTCTCCACCTCGTATCTACTCACAAAGAGGCTCTACAAAATGGGATGCCAAGCGGCTGGCACATTTTGCAAAAACGCTGCAAATTGATCCAACAATGATTGGTTATTCCTTGGAGCAAGAGTATGGGGAGAGTGTTTATCCAGTTCAGGTCAAATACGAAGGAATTTATGGGATAACTCACAAATCTACCAAGTTGGCTAAAAAGCAACTTATTCCTGGGGTAGGATGTTCAATAGCTGATCATGTAAGGCAATGCAGGCAGATCCTAATCCAATTATTGTTCAGAGATCTACCAAAGATTTTCGCTGCGTTTAGTGTACACCAAGGCACACCACAATCATTAGCCAAGCTCATGGCTTATTCTGTAGTGAAAAATGATCACCATTTTGACCCATATCAATAAACGGTGGGCACCAATCGGTCTCGGACCCATCTCATTGGATTCAGCAACCAAAATTTAGTGGAAAATGATACCCCACACGCCTAAATTGCCCAAAATCTCGAAAATCCATTTTTCGAAGTACACATTTTGACCCCTACCCCGCCCAAATTCGTTCTGTTCGGGCTGAAAAGTTTCTGGGACCAACTAAAAGCCGGAAGCGGGTCCCTGGCCAAAATTCCAGATTTTTAGAAAATTTTCTACTACCAAAGTCGGCGTGGACGGCGGACGGACGTTAGACTTTTTCAATCTAAACTCCTCGAAAAGCCCAGAAAAAAAATTTTTTGGAGGAAAAGAATTTGATTATTTAAGAAATAACCAATCAAAACACCTTTTAACGAATCCATTCTCTTCAGGTATGAAGAACAATTAGTCCAGCAGCAGAGAATGAACGAAGAAAACCTTAGAAAGCAGGAAGAATCCGTCGCCAAACAAGAAGCCATGAGAAAAGGTATTTTGGAACACTCGTTTTATAGTGAGAAGAAGAAGAACTGAGAATTAACTGAGTTCTTACCATTTTTCAGCTACAATTGAACACGAAATGGAGGTACGTTCGAAATTAGAAGCGAAGAAGTTGCAAGCAGAAGCAATGGCGAAGGCGAAAGCCGACCGAGAAAACCAGGATTTATTCCTCGAGCAACTCCGTTTGAAAGCGGCTGAAAACCGAACGACGGTGTTGGAGTCTATAAAGTACGTTGTTCATTTCTCTGTTATTTCACTTTGTGTGGACATTGGTCATGACTGGGATGACTTCTTTCAGAACGGCAGGTTCCGTCGTCGGCACAGGCCTGCATTCGCTGCTTACTGACTGGGACAAGACGTTGACAGCCGTCGGTGGACTCTCTTTGCTCGCTCTTGGCGTCTACACGGCCAAAAATACGACTGCTTTGGGGGCCAGATTCGTCGAAGCGAGATTAGGTGAGGTTCCTGGTGGCCAAGGGCATTATTTGCTGTCAATAGCCAGGAGTTCAGCCTTGGACGCGGAGCAGGCAAAACGTGTTGTGGATCGGTCCTGTATTTTATCGTGAAAACGCTGCAAATATTTACACACGGGTTGATTATTTCGGGGTCCCGGAACAATTCCAATCGAATTAGGGTCCAAAATTTAGTAGAAAATGATACCCCACATGCCTAGGTTCCAGAAATTTCGAAAACACATTCGAAATGGGTAGATAGGCACCCACCTTGACCCATAACCTCATCCAGTGGGCGCCAATCGTTCTGGGACACTTCCCATTGGATTCAGCGTCCAAAATATAGTGGAAAATGATACCCGACACACCTAGGTTCCACAAATATCGAAAATACATATTTAATATTATTCGGACCAGGCGCATGGGGAATAATATCTTCAACATGAGGAAACAATGGGTGTGGCGGGTCCAAACTCATTCCAATCGATTCAGGGTCCAAAATTTAGTGGAAAATGATATCCCACACGCCTAGGTTCCAATGTTCTCGAAAACACATCCGAAATGGGTAGATAGGCACCCACCTTGACCCATAATCTCATCCAGAGGGCGCCAATCGTTCTGGGACCCATTTTATTGGATTCAGCGTCCAAAATTTAGTCGAAAATAATACCCCACTCGCCCAGATTGCCGAAAATCCATTTATCGAATTACAAATTTACACACATTTTTTGGGTTCTGAATATCCGGCGATGGGCAATGCTGCCTGCCTGTAGTGATGAGCGTTTTCTATGGCAATCATATTCAAGTTAAATAAGTTCATAAATTTGATCCATGATTTCCAGGCAAGCCCGCGTTGGTGAGGGAAACGTCGAGATTTTCGCTGCTAGAATCTCTGAAACATCCAATTTTGACGGTGAAAAAGTTTAGGACAAAACCAAGCGATGCGCTGGCTGGTGTGATTTTGGCGCCTAAACTGGAAGAGAGATTACGGTAAGCGATTAGAGTCACTCGTATCGGGTTTGATTTAGTTTCTAAACACCAATTTATGTTGGTTGATGTTGACTGGAAACGGATTGCTAAGGGATGGTGAGTCATCTTCCAGAACGCAGCCTTTGGTACAGCCCAGGGCGCTGTCGAGAGTTTTCTGACAGTTAAATCCCATTTTTAAGAAAATATTGCAATATAAGTTTCCCTCAAAAGTGTTGTATGCAATATACGGTAAGTGGAGGATGCTAAGTAGGGGAGAGACCGATTCAGCTCGATTAAAATAGCCGTATGTGCTGCTGGCTGCGAGCAGAGCATATCAGCTGGTCTCAACAGTGGCGCTACTATTACTGGCAGGGTGGAAATCATTGTACTTTGCCATATAACGCACTTGTGGCGTACGTATCTAAAGTGGCCAGCAGGATGCTTTGCTGCTGTGAAGTCATTGCTACAAAGACAAGCAACAGTGCCATGTATTCCACACTGTAATTGTTATTGGAACCAATCAATGCTAGTACATCTGTTTTTACCCAATGGCCTGAGACTTGATAGGTTTGATTAGGCTCTGGGTACACAAGTCATTCTGGTGTTGCCATAAAAAGCATCACCTGCCCAGAAGCTGGATTTTCATAGAGGAAACAGCCTTCATCGTGAAATCATCTAATCCTGACACTCCGAAATCTGCTTATGCCATTCCTGTCAGCTGTAGTTGCTCAGAGCTTTGTGCGATAGGGTGGTATACAAATTTCTACTGTCTACCACCTTACCACCCGCTCCATGATATGGATGAATCCATGCTAAACTGTTGCTATAACCAATCAGATGGCGTCCATTGGTTCTGTAGTATTGCATTCTGCCATATTAAACGTACAGTTGCTGCAAAACATGATTGCAGCCGCCAATCTAAGAGGTCATCAATACAGTTAAAATCATTTTTGTTTTTCAGTGATGTGGCCATTGCGACGAAGAATACCAAACAAAATCGTGGCATGTACAGAAACATATTGATGTACGGGCCTCCTGGCACAGGAAAAACCATGTTCGCTAAAGTGAGCCCAACTTTCACGGAGAATAATCTTTTCCTCGTCCATCCAAAAGTCTGTCCATCGACCAATGACGTAAAATTTGCTTCAGAAATTGGCCACCCATTCGGGCCTTGACTACGCCATTTTGACCGGCGGTGACATTTCGCCTTTGGGAAACGACGCTGTCACCGCGATGCACAAAGTGTTCGACTGGGCGAGCACATCGCGCAAAGGGTTGCTGTTATTTATCGATGAAGCCGACGCTTTTTTGAGGAAAAGATCGTCCGAGACGATTTCCGAGAGTCTTCGAGCAACTCTGAACGCTTTTCTGTACAGGACTGGTGAACAGAGTAATAAGTGAGTTCTTCTAAGCAAAGCGAAGTTGTCTTCGGCTTTGGCCGTTTTGGGGGAGATTGTCCCTACAAATTTTAACTTAACAAGAATCGTGGATGGCAGTCCAATTGACATATATTTAAGGGACTACATGTGAGTTCTCGACTTCAATAAAAGTGCACATACAAGTGCAAGAAGATTTAAAATGTTCAAAAAGGACTCTGTGGCGTTGTTTGATGAACGAGGGAGGAACTACCGCTGCTTTTCATCAAAGTTTGACAGTATCAAGATGTTAAGATTAAAAACAAACAAACACACAGAAAACGAAAGACTCCGTACGCTGTCCATGCCGTTTTTGGTTGTAGAATAATTATATTCTAGAAATTTTTGTCAGGGTTCCTCCAAATTTGTCAGCCCAATCGGAATAAATTTGGGGTGGGTTTGGGTGAAAATGTTTTTGAAACTTGATTACCCGGTACTCTTGGGAAACTCAGTTCTTTTGGGTACTAGGCATATGGTATAACCAGTATTTTAACGCAAAATCGATAGGAATGAGTCCTGTTCGGACACCCGCTGTTTCCGGCATTTTCTCCCTCTAATATAGTAAACCATTGTAAAAAACGCTGCAAATTCTTACACACGGGTTGGTTATTCCTCGAACCAGTCGTATGGAGAACCGTCCTAGGCGGGAACAGACCCCTGACCCAAATTTTAGATTTTTAGAAAATTTTATACTACCAAAAACGGCGTTTGGCGGACGGACATTGACCTTTTTTGATCTAGACACCTAGGTTGGCCTTTCGCATGAAAACATAGGTTGATTGATTATTCAAGGAATAACCAACCAAAAAATCTGCAGCGTTTTTTTTTTTTTTTTTTTTTTAAATTAAAATTGCTATGAATTATGCCATTGGTCAAATGTGGCTTTTCCAACTCTAGTGTTTTCTAACGTGGTTTTCAAGAAGAAAACGTTGCAGATAATTTTTAAATGGTTTACCTTACCTATTACTCTTCTTGGATCCAACCATTTTTGCCGGAAGGCCGAATGAGCCCTCGGTATCTTGAATCTGACGTTTAAAAGCTCAATAACTTGTTAGATTCTAGTCAGGTATCAACTGATCGTTCCCTGCAGCTCCCCTTTAATCGTCCATTTCCTATTTGCGACAGTGACTCATATTAATGTTGCTACCTCAAACTGCCATAAGTTCAGTAACAATTATTGACTATAACTATAATCTTGGCTAGGAAGATGAATATTTCTCTCCGATCATATCCCGGCTCATCAAAGAAGACCTCAAATTGGGCGCCTATCGACGAATGACTGGGCAAGGCAGTGGCTTTAAAATGTATCAGATTTGAAAGAGCCCGAGCACTGCTGTGCAGGTGCAGGGCATCGTAAGGTTTTGTTTAAATATGAAAAGATTTTCTTAGTCAAACAATGCATAAATACGAACCGGCAAAACGACTAGGTTCATGCCCGTAGCCCTAGAGAAGCTCAGGAAAGAATTGGCAGGAGCGAACGAGGCCATCATCCGTTTGTTGGTCCATGTTTGTGAAAGAATAGTAATAACTCAGGTTAGGAACTACCAGGCAGATATCTTTGAGCAAGTAGATGAAGCCCCTGAATGATACACTGCCCGAAGAGGAAACATTGGGTACTCCAGCCGGCAAGGCTCGAACTTGATATGCCTGCGCTAGACTGTGCCTGAGGCCGTTAGGCCCATAACAGTCTGTCATCGTCTTTATTGTGCGCCTGATCGTCTTGGAGCCCTGCTCTGTGGCTCTACGGCTTCCCCGCATATCAAGTACCCCACCCTCTTCCGGCGTTCGCCTGCCTTTGGCAGCCCAGGATGGACCTCGTGGAGGTGCCGGGTTTTACAAGGGGACTTTTTGTACTGCTCACCATTGCTATGCATCTGCGAGCTCTAGGGTAGGGTAGGGTAGGCTGTGGAGCTGCTGGGACTTAGTGCTCAGTGTGGTGGCGGCACTTGCTCGCCACTTTACTGGGCATCATTGAACCTACAGGCATTTTATAGGGGTACCTAGTAGGAAAACACCCCACCTGTGTCCTCCACTCCAGCTGATTCTTCACCCACTTCTTTGTGCTCCACAGTCCTGCAAAGGAGTCTCTTTGCTAAAACGTAGCACGGTAGCGCGAGTACTGGAATATTCCTCCCCTACCTATATAAAATGCCTAATCAACTAACTATGCCTAGCCTAACAGAAATTTATCACAGGTAAGTATCACATTTTGTTGGATGGACTAGAGGGGGGGGGGGGAGAGTACTTGATATTCCTCCTTCCCCAAAGCTTAGAACTAGACTAACCCTAATCACACCCACCACCTGGCCGGTAGGGAGGGGGATAAATCCCCGCCAGCCAACCGAGCCCACCCTTCCTAAATTGCCCCTTCTGGTACCCGTCTTGTGGGGTTTCCCGTACTATAGGGGGTTACTAGCCCAGGAGAGCCGACAGCCGGCAAGGCTCGAACTACTCAGCAATGACTGGAGCTGAACATTCTTGCGTTGATCACCGAATTGGCCCTCACGAAGCCCGGATCTGAACCCGTTGAGTGTCCCATCTAGAGCCGATGGCGTGTCACCCTAATTTTGAGAGCTTCAAGTCGTCTCTGGTAAAAGCTGATCGTAATTTCCTACAAAAATTGCTGTGTGCTGCCAACGATTATTGTCCCAGAAGGTACAAGCTTGTGTGAAGAACAAAGGCGGAAATTAAAAATGGAATACCGTTTATTCCATTGTGTAACAGTTTATAATGACGAAATAAAATAAAACTAACTAGGGCTTGAAGAAAAACTTCATGACTTCATACATTTATCCTTGTAACAGAACTTAGGTATGGCAGGACTAGGTATGATCAGGGCGGTTTGGAAGCCAGCTTTTCTGGTTCCATCCAACAATCAAATTTCTATATTTCACGCTCATGTTTCAATCTAACGTCTTCTTTTTCATTCAGATTTATGTTAGTGTTGGCTTCCAATACCCCGGAACAATTCGACTGGGCTGTCAACGACCGACTGGATGAAATGGTTGAATTCACTTTGCCTGGAGTTGAAGAACGAGAGCGTCTACTTCGCCTGTATTTCGACCAATTTGTCCTCGAACCCGCCTCTCAGGGTCACCGGTAAGTTTGCTCGAGTTATCCAAGGAAAATCAATTCGAAAAATGCATGTTTATTGGTAGTGGTTTATGGGTAGATAGATACCCATTTTGTCCCATAACCTCTTCTGGTGGGCGCCAATCGTTCCGGGACCCGCCTCATTGGTTTCAGCGTTCAAAATTTAGTCGAAAATTATACCCCACACGCCTTGGTACCTGAAATATCGAAAACCCACTTTCGAAATAGGTAGATTAATACCCATTTTGACCCATAACCTCATCCAGAAGGAACCAGTCGTTCCGTGAGCCGTCTCATTGGACATAGCGTCCAAAATGTAGTGGAAAATGATACCCCGTACGCCCAGGTACCAGAAATCTTGAAAACACATTCAAAATAGATACCCATTTTGACTTACAACCTATTCGGTTGAGCGGGATTCTTTCCTTGTGTATGACAATTTGGTACCTATTTTGATTTTTATTATTATTTGCTTTATTTTTTATTTTATTTTATTTTATTTTTTCAACGGAGAACAATTCAGGCTCGTCAATTCAGGCACTGCCTACCAACGGGCTTCATTATTCGGGCTGTTTTGATTTGTAATAGTTCATTTAAGTTGTTGTGAGTAAACCGAGGCCGAGTGACTGATGAGGCTGTTGCAATTCTTTTCAGGAGGTTAAAAGTCGAACAATTCGATTTTGGACAATTCTGTTCGGAAATGGCTCGTCTCACCGAGGGTATGTCCGGCCGAGAAATCGCCAAATTGGGCGTAGCCTGGCAAGCGGCTGCCTACAGTTCGGCCGATGGGGTTCTCACGAAACAAATGGCCGAAGAAAAAGTTCGACAAGCTCTTCTACAACACTCGCAAAAGGTTGGTCGATTGTCCGTCACATACATCAGGCGCATTAAGTATCGAAAGTTGACTAATAAACGTAAAATCATCTTTACAGGTCGAATGGCAAAGTGAAGCTGAAAGGAGGGAGTCGAAATCGTTGACGTATTCCAGTAAAGAGACGACCTACGCTCTTCCAAAGAGCAACCAGGCCGCCATAGAGCCGCCTCCGGTCGCCAAAAAGACCCCTGTCAACAAACCCTACCCCAGACGATAGTGGGGGGATCGATCGGTGAGTTAAATCTACCAAAGACCCAAGAACCAAAGACCCGGGTATGTGGAGATTTTTACCTCACCTCCTTTTCCCACGTTGGGGCCCAGCCCGGAACTGTTTGACATTACTTCAGGCTGGGTTCCGATTTCTGTCTGCCAGCTGGTCCCGTTTGCCTGCAGTTGCCGGGCCCTTTCCTCGACGAGCTTGCCTTCCAGGATGTTTTGGATGTACCCTGCCACGGCATTCCACTTGACTTACTCTCGAGCATCCTGGCCATCATATCCTATTTGCCTGCAGTTCCCGTTGCCGGGCCCTTTCCTCGACGAGCTTGCCTTCCAGGATGTTTTAGATGTACCCTGCCACGGCATTCCACTTTGACTTGCTCTCGTGCATCCTGGTCATCATATCCTCGGGGGTGGGAGGTCATTTCTAGTTCCCTTGCAATCTGCCATCGCTCTCTCTCACCTCTCACATTCGAAGAATGTGTGTTGAGTGCTGTCCTCTTCGTTGGTGCAATGCAGGCATCCTGGAGATTTCACAATACGCATCCTATGGAGATACTGATCGAATATACCGTGACCTGAGAGGAACTGCATTATGCGATAGTTAACTTCACCGTGTTTCCTCTCTAGCCAGGGAGGTATATTGGGCACCAGTTGAGCCGCCCATCTTCCTCTTGTTTCTATCTCCCAAATTTTCCGCTCCTATTTGGCTAATTGAGGCCAGGGCTCCTCTTCCCGTCGCTCGTACATCCTTCCTATCCTTCGCAAGCAGATGTATTGGTATCACTCCTGCCAGGAGGAGCACGGCTGGTTCTGATACTGTCTTATAGGCGCTCACAATGCGAAGCGCCCCTCATCTTTGCACTGAGACCATCCGTTTTTGCTGGTCCGCCCATACTTCTGCCCCATATAGCAGGATGGAGTGTACAACTGACATTAATAGTTGTCTAGGTCCTTGAATGTTTGACAGTAGTCGACTCAGGGCTGCAGTTGTCTTTGCTGCCATCCTTATGTGCTCCCCAAAAGTTATCTTGGTGTCCAGCATTATTCCCAAGTACCTGACTACTGGTTTTGTTTCCACCTAGACTTTTCCCCCTCTGATTTGCATGATATTTGGGATGGGTTTTTGTGTGAATAGTACCACCTCTGTCTTGGCAGTGGCTAGTGAGGGACTGTGTCCATCCATTAGTTTGTATGTTAACAGCCTCGATGTGGTCAATTTGGGAGTTTGGAGAAGCCAATGCGTTGAAGCTACCTCAGGTGAACGAATACGAATCTCGACTCAGTGGAATTTTTTCGGTATATATATACTAAATATATGCATTCGAATTGGGAGGAGCTCTACTAGAGCATGTATACGATTTGAGTTCAGACACGAAACGTTGGACGACACTATTTTCATATTTCGGTCAACTTGGCAAAGCCAGAGAACGAATAAAAATTGTTTGTTGGTAGGTAGGGGATGTGGTTGTCACATAACAGAGCCTTCTGAGGGACCTCTATCCACTCCTTCTGTCAGATCCGACTACAAAATCCTCGGATCAGGCGCATGGAGACTCATTTCAATCAATACAGCGTCCAAAATTTAGTTGAAAATGATACCCCACACGCCTAGGTACCTGAAATTAGGAGTATGGAGTATCAAATTGGGTTCCTATTTACCCATTTCGAATGTGTGTTTTCGAGATTTTTGGTACCTAAGCGTGTGGGGTTTCATTTTCCACTAACTTTTGGACGCTGAATCCAATGAGACGGGTCCTGGAACGATTGGCGCCCACCCGAAGAGGTTATGAGTCAAAATGGGTATCCGTCTACCTATTTTGAATGTAGATTTCTGGTACCTAGGCGTGTGGGGTATCATTTTCCACTAAATTTCCTAAAGGAATAATGTTCAGCTACAGAGGAAAGGGGTCTACACACCTCCATGTTGCATTTTTCTTTTCTTGCCTTTTGTTGGAAACCAACTTGTGGCAAACTCCGTTTTAGACAAACAATTTTTTTACATTTTTGCAGATTTTGAACGACCGTTCAACGTAGCACGACGGCTCATCGATGGGAAGACTTCAAACGAAGACCACTTTCTCCCCTCTCCTGACGATAGCCTGGTTAAAACACGTTCTCTGCCGTTCAATCGTTGTCTTACGCGCATGCGCTTTGAGTTAATGTGTTCATATTTTATATTGCCGAATCGTATCCCATCTCTTAGTTGATTCATTTTCACATTTAGTCGTAGGGCTCGTGTAGATACGAATTCGTTACCCCGGAATTTATTCACGTGAAGGCATTTATGTACTGTTTATGGTCACGTATCGAATCGCTGTTACCCAAATTATGAACAAATTGGACGTGTACCTAATGTTGCATAAACAAGTTGTAGAAAGATGATGGTTTCTTAGTTGTTCAACCTATGATTTCATGCAAAAAGTCAATCTCTCCGATTTGGCCCAAACATTTTTTCTGGGTGTTTTCAAGGTGATAAGAACATGTCCGTCCACCTACGCCGTCCACGGTGATTTTGGTAGTAGAATAATTTCTAAAAATCTGACATTTGTGTCAGAGACCCGTTTCGGGCTCTAGTTGGTCCTCGAAACTTTTCAGCCTGATCAGACCAAATTTGGGTGCGGTAGGGGTCCAAATGTGAATTTCGAGAAATGGATTTTCGAGATATTTGGCAATCTAGGCGTGTGCGGTATCATTTTCCACTAAACTGTAGACGCTGAATCCAATGAGACGGGTTCCGGAACGTTTGGCGCCCACCCGAAAAGGTTGTGGATCAAAATGGGTATCTACTTACCCATTTCGAGAGTGTTTTCGAGATTTCGGGTACCTTGGC
The DNA here is from genome assembly GCA_019603395.1 of Cyrtorhinus lividipennis. Lineage (NCBI taxonomy): Eukaryota > Metazoa > Arthropoda > Insecta > Hemiptera > Miridae > Cyrtorhinus > Cyrtorhinus lividipennis. The sequence continues at coordinate 270,071 of CM034009.1, forward strand.
GTGTGCGGTATCATTTTCCACTAAATTTTGGACCCTGAATTGATTAAAATGGGTCCGGGACCTACCACATTCACTGTTTCTCCAATTTCCCCCATGTTGAAGAAATGAGTCTCCATGCGTCTGGTCCGAGGAATAATCTACCTCTGTGAAACAATTTGAAATAATAACGTTTTTTGGTTGATTATTCCTTGAATAATTTATAACCTATGTTTTCATGGAAAAAGTCGATCTCTCCGATTCGGCCCAAAATGTTTTCTGGATCAAAATATGAAAATGTCCGTCCACGTACACCGTCCACGGTGATTTTGGTAGTAGAAAAATTTCTAAAAATCTGAAATTTGGGTCACAGACCCGTTTTTGGCTTTTGTTGGTCCTCAAAACTTTTCAGCCCGATGGGACCAAATTTGGGTGGGGTATGGGTCAAAATGCGTTTTAAAAAAATGGATTTTTGAGGATTTTGGCAATCTACGCGTGAAGGGTATTATTTTCTACTAAATTTTGGACGCTGAATCCAATGAAGTGGGTCCCAGAACGATTGCCACCCACTGGAAGAGGTTATGGGTCAAAATGGGTGTCTATCTACCCATTTTGAATGTGTGGTTTTGAGATTTCTGGAACCTAGGCATGTGGGGTATCATTTTCTACTAAACTTCAGACGCTGAATCGATTGGAATGAGTCATCATGCGCCTGGTTCAAGGTTTAATCCATCATTTCTGCTCCTCATATGAACAAGATCTGCATACGACGGTAAGTTTTCGAAGGTAAAAGTTCCGGCCCGAGGCCTTGACATAACCGCGAGATAACGTTCACTCACGAGATCACTTGGAGGGGGAAAAAACAAATTCACCACCTTCGAAGGTTGACGGATTATGAAACACGACGCAGGTTGGCCAACATTCGTTGTAAAACGTCCAATCAAGATCAAGAAATCTGAGGTGCCCACAAATGACGCTGTTATCTCAGTTAATCATTCTCTTAGGTACTAAATAATACACTTTTGATCTCGCATGTAACAATAACAGCGGCAAACTTGGCATCATTATTGTATTCTATCCGTTTTGTGGGATTCTTAACTACGTTTAACTCTACATACATTCAAATATTTAACCCCAAAAAGAATATTTCAATGATTATACAAATTTTCCTCACATCTATTTGATGGTATTTAGGTATTTTCACACTTTTCCTACAATAATGTTTTCATTAAATCGGTATTTCATCATGATCAGATCACAAAAGGACGAATAAAAGGAAAACGCAACAGTAAACTGAGTTTGAGCACATTCTATGACTATTGGTCAATCTCCTGTTTATTATTCCCGGAATAATCAAGTTATAATTCAAGCCAGAGGTCAATCTTTCCGATTTGCCTCAAAATTTAACAAATTGCATTTTGAATTTTCATGATGTCTTGATTGAAAACGCTATGAACGGTTTACAATTACAAGGCAAGATTTTGTGGGAAACAGTGAGTTATGGGGACTAGGACCCGTTCCAATAGAAAGAGCATCTGAAAACCCACCGTAATAGAAGAAGAAGAAGAAGAAAATAAGTTTATTCTAGTTAAATGCAGTACATAAATGAATCATAATAGTCTTTGAAAAAAAAAAAATAAACAATACGGCTTGGTATGAACCGTCAGCCGGAAGTACGGACCTTAGTGTTTGCAGGACATATAAAATTAGAACAAAATAATAATGATTCCTCTAATCATACAGTGTACGTAGAATAAAATAAGGGCAAAAAAGATATTTGAATAGGTGACGGAAATGAGAGGGCTCTATTTGCTCTGAATCTAGGACCTCTATGTGAGAAAGGGCAACCGATATTGCCACGCTAGTTCGCAGTACCTGACCACCCTCCTCCATTCATCAACACTGTCTAACAACCTGATCGCATGATCTCTGGAGAGGTCATAAGTTCCGAACACCTCCAAGCGGATCTGTGAGAGTGTGGGGCAGATGCACAGAAAATGATGAAGATCTTCCTTCGCATGAAGACTGCACAGAGGACACTCTTCTGACGAGTCCGTAGCGTATGGCTTACGATTCAGATTGGCCAGCTCACAACGGATCCTGAACATCCACTTGGTGACCCTCATTTCCACTCCTGCGCATCTACTGAAGCTGGCACACTTAACCCCAGGGCACAGCTCCCTGTACAGGGTGAAGTTTTCAGAAGACCGAGCCCGGGCCCACCACTGGTCATGTTTCTCCCGACGGAGTCCCTCCAGGACCTCCCCAGCCTCTTTCCTGAAACTCGCGCCATTGAATGAGTGCAGGGAGTTTTCCACACCGTACTTCATCGCCATGATCCCATATTCCTCCGCCCAGGAGATGCCTCTCCGAACCACCTCTTTTGCGACGATCTTGGGCAACCGATGGTCCGGCATGTTCATTACCTTAGTGATGTACCTATTTAAGGTGGGATCCTAGGGTGAACGTATGAATGGTGTCGAGCTCGGTTTCCAAATGAATGATGTAGTTCGGAGCATAAGCGGGCAAACCGAATAATCGCTTCAGCCAGACCATCAGGACACTCTCTGCCGAAGAGTACTCACGGAACCCCCAGCACTCAGAAGCGTAGCATAAAATAGAACGAACTATTGCCTGGAAAACATGGAGCTTTGATTGCAGAGGAACGCTGGCGTCGGAGAAGAGGGCACCCCACATATAGTTCATGGCAAACCTGGCAGTGCTGGACTTCGACCTCAGGTGCCGGGTGAATGACAGCCTTGGCGTCAAAGTAACTCCGAGGTAGACGTAGTTATTGACAATTTCTATGTCCTCCTTACCAAACTTCCATCTCTCAGATCTGCGACGGCGGCCTCCATTCTGGAAGATCAGGATTTTTGACTTTGCAGAATTCAATGTGAGGCCCCACCTCTCACAGTACTTTCTCAGCTTCCACCGTAATAGATTCAGTGTCCAAAAATTTGTGGAAAAGATACCCCACATGGGCAGTTCTCATGAAATCCGGGAAATCGCCATAACGTTGTTGGTAGAAGAAAATTTTCTACAAATTTAATATTGTGGACCTCGAAACATATCGCCTGATCTCGATTTTCATGATTTTGTGTGTGCTAGGCTAGTGGGGTATCATTTTCCACTAAATTTTGGACGCAGAATCCAATGAGACAGGTCCCGGAACTATTGGCGTCTACCGGTAGAGGTTATGGGCCATAATGGGTATCTATCTAACCATTTTGGATGTTTTTGATATTTCCCGTAGCTAGGCGAGTGGGGTATCATTTTCGACTAAATTTTAGACGCTGAAACCAATGAGATAGGTCCCAGAACAATTGGTACCCAACGGAAGAGATTATGGGTCATAATGGGTATCTACTTACCCATTAGGAATGTATATTTTCGAGATTTCTCGTACCCAGGCTTGTGGGGTATCATTTTCCACTAAATTTTGGACCCTGAATCTAACGAGACAGGTTCCGGAACAATTGGGACCCGTCGGAAGAGGTTATGGGCCATAATGGGTAGCTATCTAATCATTTTGGATGTGTTTTCGAGATTTTTGGTACCTAGGCGTGTGGGGTATCATTTTACACTAACTTGTGTACGCTGAATCGATTGGAATGGGTCCGGGACCCACCACACCCACTTTTCCCCCAATTTTTTTCCATAAATTCCACCATCGCGAAACATCGTTGTATTTTCAAGACGAAATTCCAACCAACCCTACGGATTTATCCTCATTGGAATATCCGCGACCGGTTGGCAGCTCTGACGGTTGATTACACGATTCTTTATCAGCGTCACCGTCAGCTAACAAGAAACCGCATTTCATTTTCAAACCTTGACCGGGCGATCTGTGACGGGAGTGTTCCACCAAAAGTGAAAGTGCCCTTCGTATAATCTCAATTGAAGTATTCTACCAACCAGGAGAATGACTGCTGTGTAAGTTGAATAATTTTATGCGATTAAAAAAATTCGAAACGTTTAGAATTTGATTTTTCGACGAGTCATTGGGGTATTATTTTATCGGAAATCAGTGTATTCGTTATAAATGCTCCTGAAGTTCACTTTAACTAGAGTGACCTAACTTTAAGATAGTAACTTGGTCATTTTTCAACATGAGTTAGACGATGAAGGACAAACCGACCACCTGATTTCTTCAACATGGGGGATATTGGGTAAACAGTGAGTGTGGCGGGTCCTAGACCCATTTCAATCGATTCAGCGTCCAAAATTTAGTGGGAAATGATACTCCACACGCCTAGGTGCCAGAAATGTTGAAAACAGACATTCAAAATGGGTAGATAGGCACCCATTTTGATCCATAACCTCTTCCAGTGGGTGTCAATCGTTCTGGGACCCTTTTCATTGGATTCAGCGTCCCAAATTTAGTGGAAAATGATACCCCACACGCCTAGAGAAAAATCTCAAAATTCACATTTTGACCCCTACCCCACCCAAATTTGGTCCGAACGGGTTGAAAAGTTTCGAGGACCAACCAGAGCCATGAACGGACCCCTGACCAAAATTTCAGATTTTTAGAAAAATTTTTACTACTAAAGTCGGCGAGGACGGCGGACGGACATTTGACTTTTTTGATCTACACACCTTAAAACGCCCAGACAATTTTTTTGGGGCAAATAGGAGAGATTGACTTTTTGCATGAAAACATAGGTTGATTATTCAATGAATAACCAACAAAAAACACCACCAAATCATGGTTTTCTCTAATTGGTTTCTGGTGTTATTTGCAATCGTGTTTCTACCATCTCCTTTAACTTCAGACAGTTTAATTGAGTGCATTCTTCCTGCTATAATTCAAATAACAGCTTCGTAAAATCGTATGTTCTTGTTTTTGTTGACAGATAATTGTATGAATTCTAGACTGATACCTGAATATTAAAAATTAAAAGACTGTCAAAGCTTCACAGAAGCAGAAAAGTAACAATAATAATAAAAATACAAAATACAAAATCTATTCAATTTTCAGCTTAGAAAATTATTGAATGTTTTGGTTGGTTATAGAAATCTGAAATTTTTGGTCAGTGACCAGTTTCCGGCTCAAGTTGGTCGTCGACACTCATCAGCCCGATTGGACCAAATTTGGGCGGGGTAGGGGTCAAAATGTGTATTTCGAAAAATGGATTTTTTGAGATATTTGGCGATGTATGCGTGTGGGGTATCATTATTCGCTGAATTTTGGATGTAGAATCTAATCAAATGGGTCCCAGAACGATTGGCGCCCTCTGGATGAGGTTATGGGTCAATATGGGTACCTATCCATTTTGAAAGTGTTCAAGATTTCTGGGGCCTAGGCGTGTGGGGTATCATTTTCCTCTAAATGTTGGACCCTGAATCCAATAAAATGGGTCCCGGAACGATTGTCGCCCTCTGAACGAGGTTACGGATGGGTAACCAGCTCAAAATGGGTACCTATCTACCCATTTGGAATGTGTGTTTTCGAGATTTTGGCGTGTGAGGCATCATTTTCCACTAAATGTTGGACCCTGAATCGATTAGAATGGGTACGGGACCCACCACACTCATAGTTTCCCCCATTTTCCTCATGAAGAAATGAGTCTCCATGCCCCTGGTCTGAGGAATAACCAACCCCTTTCAAAGAATTTGATTAATGCAGGAATGATCTTCTCCACATCTGATAATATCAATAGCTGGATAACCAGTTCTAACCCAATATTATCAAAATTCGATTGGAATCGCCAATTTACACATCATGCCAGCCATCCATCAACCCTCTGCACATTCTTAGCTCACTACAGCTTATTGTAAGCAAAACATTTAACTCGTTGTTCTTTCTCCTTTCCGCAGAGCTGACATTGGTATGATTGGTCTGGCCGTCATGGGTCAAAACTTGATCCTCAACATGAACGACCACGGCTTCGTTGTCTGCGCCTACAATCGAACTGTGGAAAAAGTTGATGCATTTCTCCAAAACGAAGCTCGAGGCACCAAAGTTGTTGGCGCCAAGTCGCTTAAAGATCTTGTTGCCAAGCTCAAGACACCGAGGAAGATCATGATGCTTGTGAAAGGTACGGCGAAATCACTGTTATAATTGTGCATGAAATTTGGCTGGGGAAAGTCATCCATGGTTGTCAAATTTGGTGTCAGTTCCATCATGTGCTGAACACAGGCCTGACAGTTATTGTGGGATGGTAGTTGTAGTTAGCTCTCAAATGGCTGCTCTGGAGTCTGGATGGCTGACAATGCCAGGTGGATGTTAATTCCTATATATTCCTATTGTTGCCGTAAAGCAGTGTAGAATCACCTACTGCCCCTAGGTAACCTGGGTATGTACAAAATCAAGAATATTGAAGTACTCAAGTACTGAAGAACTCACCCAATAATCTGGTATCTATGTTACTTGATACTGAAGTAAACTACTTTTTTCTCAACACGGGATGTATTTCTTCAGTAGAGGCAAGGAAACCAAGTATTTGAAACAGGATGAATTCAGAAGATGGGTTATTAGCAAAGCATAGTATTTCAGAGGAAAGATGAGATGAGAGCAAGAAGTGGCGTCCCAAGATGGCGTGCGTTTGAGTAGAAGTCGAATCAGCTGAAACCACTGCCTTCCTGATGGGTAGTGGGGGCTAGTAATCAACTCCGAGTGTCAACTCAATATTCACAATATACTGGGTAGTATAATTATGAACACGAGATCGGCTATTCACGCCATTCCCAATGGTGAGAGGTCAACCGGGAAAATGGGAGGACATCTACCACTTTCATTTGGCACCTATGATTCATAAAGTGAAGGCAGAGCTCTACATTGGTGTATTTTGAGAATGTAGTACTTTTTGGTTTGCAACAACCACGAAGATTGTCTCATACTGGATAGAGTACATGTTGAAATGAACAGGATGTAGCAGCCCCAAGGGTCTGGATTTACTACCTTTCAAAATGAAAATGAGATTTCAATCCCCATTTTAATGGGGATAAAGTGATTTTATCCAAAACCCCAAGAAAGTCTCAACTCGATTTTGATAAAAATGGTGTTTAGTACCTTTTGGAGTTGGATGAGGTTATGGCTCAAAATGGGTATCCACCTACCCATTTTGAATCTGTATTTTCGAGATTTCTCGTACCTTGGCGTGTGGGGTATCATTTTCCACCAAATTTTGGACGCTGAATCGATTGAAATGAGTCTCCACGCGCCTGGGAGAAATAACCAACCCCTGTGAATGAATTCGCCGCGTTTTCTTATTACATACTCAGGAGCTCCCCAAAAATACACTTCCCCACAAGATCTCTTAGATTAAATAACAATTATGGCCTAATTTGTAGCGCATTTTCTACTTTAAATTGATACAGTTTTCGATGCTTAGGCAGGAGTATCATTCTCCATGTTATTTTGAAGGCTAATCTTGAGATCAGGATACACACCCCTAACAATCGATGTATGGCTACTTTCGATATATCATAAAGGGTGGATGGCGTGAAGCCATTGCCAGCCTCCAGCCATGAATAAAAGTCAGTTGTTTGCAATAAATAGTAGACAAGTTCTCATTTTCCAGATAAGTCTCCAGTAAAAGCCAAAACAACGGTATCGTATGAAAGATATTGACTTTATTTTGATTGATGGATGTTCTAGTGAAACGCTTTGTTGCTAAGTGGGTGACCAGGTTAGTGATGTGAACCCCGTTCGATCGTTCTCTATATTATGTTGTCTGAATAGAAGATTAATTTATTCTTTGTTAAAAATTGGGTTTTCAATGGTGAAGTATTGATGCGGCCCTTAACAGGAGAACTGCTCCTCTAACCGTCCGGATCGGCCAATGTTGCCATTTTATCTGTAAAATTGAAACAAAATTTGATGGTTTACAAGTTACTATAGGTCATTCACAGTTATGGGTAGAAATGGGTATCTATCTACTCATTTTGAAAGTGGATTTTGAAGATTTCTGGTACCTAGGCGTGTGGGGTATCATTTGGACTAAATTTTGGACGCTGAATCCAATAAAATGGGTCCCGGAACGATTAGCACCCTCTGGAAGATGTTATGGGACAAAATGGGTATCTAAGTACTTCCCCATTTTGAATGTGTGTTTTCGAGATTTCTGGTACCTAGGCGTGTGGGGTATCATTTTCGACTAAATGTTGGACTCTGATACCAATGAGGCGAATCCCGGGACGATTGGAGCCCTCTGAAAGCCTGAGTCCGATGAAATGAGTCACCATGCGCCTGGTTTAAGGAATGACCTAAACCAACCCCTGTGAATGAATTTGCATAGTTTTCCCCCAATCTCTGTTTTTCTCTCTATTTTTTATCTCCTCTTTTTGCCCTACAAACATTCAAAATTCATATTTTTGTCTTAATTAGGGCCCCTAATTATTTAATTCCTTTCTTTGTGTGCGTGACGTGCTCGATCGTGTGATCATATTGTGAGAATTGAAAGTCATCATCACAACTGAACTTATTAGCATTCAATGACGACAACCGCATCCCTCGACCAAACGCGATTAAATTATTTTTCTGTCCATGATTATTTTAATTTGTTGAAGAATTTTTTCCACACTGTAGAGATAGGTTGGGTTATTTATAGTTTGACGAAATGTCGATTCGTGTGATCCGGCGTTACGTTATCCAAATTGCGTGGCTTATCTGCGTACGTACTCACGGCCAAGGTTTTCCTGACCTCAATCCTAGCGATTTCAAAAGTGTTTTCACTCGGAACCCTACCCGACCAAGGTTTGATGTGATTTGTGTCGGTGCGAAAAATCTATGATGAGTGATCTGATGAGTGCACCATCAATTATTGATGATTAGAAAATTGCAGATGTCGTTTTGATCCTAAAACCCTGAAAGGCTGCTAATTAAACGTTTTACTAAACATTTTACAAAATCAAAAATTCAACATTTTTCAGACCAAGGGGAGCATTTCACAAAGTTTTGTGTCCGAAATTGCCAACGGTTTGTGGATAAGGGCAAGAAAATGTGTTTATGACTTGCCTGAGACTAAACATGGGAGAAGAAATGGCCATGTTTGCCATTGATGGGGCCCCAAGAGTCCTCCTATCAGGCCCTTTAACAGGATTACGATGGGTTATTGCAAGACAAAGTATAAGAAGTAGTGCTGGCTCCATGCAGTATGCACTGGGAGTGCATTTCAAGGTGCCTTGATCAAAATTAGCAAATTCCACGCCGACTTTGGTAGTAGAAAATTTGTGATCATTTTCGACTGAATTTTGGACGCTGAATCCAATGAGGCGAATCCCGGGACGATTGGTGCCCCCCGGAAGAGGTTAATGGTTAAAATGGGTATATATCTAACCATTTTGGATGTGTTTTCGAGATTTTTGGTACCTAGGCTTGTGGGGTATCTTTTTCCACTAAATTTTGGACGCTGAATCCAATGAGACGGGTGTCGGAACGATTAGCACCCATCGGAAGAGGTTATGGGACAAAATGGGTATCTAAGTACTTCCCCATTTTGAATGTGTTTTCGAGATTTCTGGTACCTAGGCGTGTGAGGTATCATTTTCGACTAAATTTTGGACTCTGATACCAATGAGGCGAATCCCGGGGTGATCGGTGCCCACCGGATGAAGTTATGGGTCAAAATTGGTATCCATCTACCTACTTTGAACTTGGGTTTTTGGGATTTCTGGTACCTAGGCGTGTGGGGTATCATTTTCCACTAAATATTGGACACTGATACCAATGAGACAGGTCCCGGGACGATTGGAGCCCTCCGAAAGCCTTATCATGGGTCATAATGGATATCTATCTGCCCATTTTGAATGTGTTTTCAAGATTGCTGGTACCTAGGCGTGTGGGGTATCATTTGCCGCTAAATTTTGGACGCTGAATCGATTGAAATAACTCTCCATGCGCCTGGTCTTGCTCATTTGCTTAGAGATTTGAGCCCTCATGTGCCCTTGTCATATGGTTGAGTGATATGAAGGCAGATGGCGAGCATTTTTTTCCTCATGATATTTCAACATTGAGGTTGTTATTCTTACTGGACCTATAGGTGTGACTTATAGGTGTCCTTTGTTAATTCACATCTCATATAATTTAGGGAGCATTGGAAGCAATAAGGATTGGTACGACAATAATGCTTTTTCTGGTTTTCCTGGCTTAGCATCATGATTACTTCTGCTATATTAGGTAGTAATGCGTGGAAAATATACTGTAACCTGTAATTGCATTTTTTGCCAGCTTAGACCTACGGTTTTTTAGATATTATTTGTGATTAAATGAAATATTTTGGCTTCAGTCATCCAAAAACAATTGTAATTATTCTTAATCAGTTCCTTTTGGCATTTATAATTTATTTTTTGATGTCAATGTCGGTTTTTTGGTGTCGATGGACCACTTTTGAATTCCAGCCGGCCAGGGCGTTGACGACATGGTCCAACAATTGGTCCCGTTGTTGGACCGGGGTGACATCCTCATTGACGGCGGCAACTCTGAGTACCAGGATTCCGAGCGACGGATGAAAGAGTGCGCTCAGAAAGGACTTCTGTTCGTCGGTTCTGGCGTCAGCGGCGGCGAAGAGGGCGCCAGGAGAGGTCCTTCACTCATGCCTGGTGGTGACCCAAACGCCTGGACTCACATTGCTCCTATTTTCCAGGTAACAGGCCACTTATTTATTCATTTATGTATGTTAGGCCGGGTACACACGTTGAGGATTCCGGAGAGGATTCCCCGTTGAGGCCAACCTCTCCGGCCGACGGACCGTGTGGACGGGTCGAGGCCTTCAGTTGAGGCGGACTGTACAGGCCGCCAGGCCTTTCCAATTCTGAGGCCGGGGTTCCGGTTCCCGGAACTGAACCCTTTCCCTCACGTGTGGATGAGGTGATCGGTTGGCCTCAACGTCATAGGTATCGCTCGAGTATCGTCACAGTGGTCGTAGCTCCTCGTTTATTTTTTGATTTTTGCCGAAGGCTCCGGCCGCCTCTGAGGTTTTCCCCTACGTGTGGATGCTCCGCCCGGCTCCGGCCGCCTCAGAGGAATCCCTCTCCGGAATCCTCAACGTGTGTACCCGGCCTTACACGAGAACGAGCCCAGTTTACAGAATTGTAACAATTTATGTTCTTTGTAAATAATTTATTACAGTTGTTCACTCAAATACTATGTCCTCATTCACACACTTGCACAATCACAAGGCACAATAAACGCACTAATTTATAACGGGGCACAGCTTCGCTGTCTATATTTTTGGACTCCGAACTGAACTGAACTCTGCAGCGTTCCTCGGTCCCTTTTATGCTTGCTCCCTTGGTCGAGAACCTTCTTGAGTCTTCCCTGGTTCTGGGAAATCGATGTGTTGTCTCGAGCGAACGGGAAGGTTCCAACCAATTTGATATGATGCATGAATGTTCAAGAGTGACCCTTAGCCCTCCACATGTCGTTGACCTTGTAATACTGGTTGCCCAGGAGACTGGTGCAGTATAATCTTGCAACAGTATATTGGTCGAATAAAACATTGGTTGATAATAATAGGAATAAAAAATACGCAATGAATAACCATGGTAGATGGTAGATGGTAAAAGACACCTAGAGGAGGGGTTATGGGGGGCCCCATGGAAGCCTGGTGGCTTGTTGTGCTTCTCTTAGATGTTCCATTCTTTTAGTCCACAAACATCCCTAGTCCCCTGATGAGGGTTGTTAGGTTATAAACTAACTTATTGCAGGGTACGTTTCTCATTGGGGCTTGTGTTCCAAAGGGGGTGTATCTGCGGGATGTGAGTGCTGGGCACTCGAAGATTATGTGAGTTGCAGTTTCGTCTGCTAGGTTGTGTTTGTTACCCCTATGCAGTTCAGATGAAAACGCAGAGCGAAGCCGGTTATAAACCAACTATCGCTCATAGGTCGCCGCGTTTAAGTTTGAGTAGGTCCTTGGTGAGTGATGGATGGGGTTTTGCCACCAAATGCTTACTGTGGACATGAATAACCATAGGGAGTTCAAAAATTAGTGAGAGTTGCACTGTCAGCGGGGAGTAAGTAAGGCATCCAGCAAGCGTCTCTTGAGGATGAAGGGGGGGGGGGGGATGGTGAACAGATCCATATCTGCAGCAGCGAGCAGATGGTTGGCAGAGCGGGGCAGACGGTGCAGCATGTAATTGGTCGACGTGAAGGGGACCCAAACGAGGGTGTGCAGGAGCCTGGTCTTGGGACCTGGAGACCAATCTGGTCCAGGAGAGACCAGAGAACAGTTTGCTGAGGAAAACCATATCCGCGATGGTGCTTCGGTCAAGAGGACTGGGAAGGCGATACTGCGCGAACAATGGCACGATACAGTGTGATGAGTAGTCCGCTTGAGGAAACCCAGAGACCGCATAGCTCGAGAGTTGACCTGCGATACGTGCTCATTGAAAGTGAGCTGCGGATCCAGACATACCCCAAGATCATGGATGAGTGACGGACGGTGCACTCGTAACCGTCAGGTCAAACTGTCGGATTTTGATAGAAGGTGACACTCCAAATGGCTTCCGTTTCACCCAGTCGCCTCCCATAATACCAGATGAAGCTGAATTTTGAGACCCCACTCGGCTCCGGCATTCACTATACAAGCACATTCAACTTCCCCTTTTGGTTGGTTATTCCTTGAATAATCAACCTATGTTTTCATGCAAATGGTCAACCTCTCCGATTCGGCTCAAAATTTTTTTCTGGACGTTTCATGATGTCTAGATCAAAAAAGGTCAATGTCCGTCCGCCGTCCGCCGTCCTCGCCGTTTTTGGTAGTAGAAAATTTTCTAAAAATCTGCAATTTGGGTCAGGGGTCTGTTCCCGGCCTAGGACGGTCCTCCAAGCTTTTCAGCCCGATCGGACCAAATTTGGGCGGGGTAGGGGTCAAAATGTGTTTTTTGAAAAATGGATTTTCGAGATTTTGGGTGATTTAGGCGAGTGGGGTATCATTTTCCACTAAATTTTGGACGCTGAATCAAATGAAATGGGTCCCAGAACGATCGGCACCCACTGGAAAAAGTTATGGGTCAAATTGAGTATATAGTACCCATTTTGAATATGTGTTTTTGAGATTTCTGGAACCTGGGCGTGTGGGGTATCATTTTCCACTAAATTTTGGATCCTGAATCGATTGGAATGGGTCTGGGACCCGCCGCACCCACTTTTTTCCCCATTTCCCCCATGTTGAAGAAATGAGTCTCCATGCGCCTGGTCCAAGGAATAACCAACCCCTGTGTAAGAATTTGCAGCGTTTTAAATATGTGTTTTCGAGATATCTGGAACCTGGGCGAGTGGGGTATCATTTTCCACTAAATTTTGGATCCTGAATCGATTGGAATGGGTTTGGGACCCGCCGCACCCACTTTTTTCCCCATTTCCCCCATGTTGAAGAAATGAGTCTCCATGCGCCTGGTCCATGGAATAACCAACCCCTGTGTAAGAATTTGCAGCGTTTTTTTTAATTTGGTTCAAGTCTATTACAATAGTAATATACCTTAATGATAAGTGTCTTATAGGTCTTTGCTAAAATGCGTTAAGTCGGGGTTTAGTCTGGGATGGTGGGGATGAATTGCAGGATGTGTCTTGGGCGTTGGAGTCGCTGGGAGTGGTCGGTGGTTGGTTGGTCCACCTAGTCTTTAAGCAAAGTGATATGCGCCTGTGATAGTTGCTTAGGCTAGATGCCTATGGACCTAGGATGATAATGTTAAATTTAGGTATTTTATCCAGGCAGAGGAAGAACATTCCAGTACTCGCCCTGCCTACCCGTACTGAGTCATTGCTTACCCACAGTTAAGTACCTAGGTGGCAACATGGCTGAAATGCTGCTCTGCTTTTTGGTCGATGCAGGCAAGTCATTGCACTGGTCCTTAGCGATTCCTTTATCCAGAAACATTCCGTTGCAGGCTGTGAGCGCTAAAGTCGATGGTGAACCGTGCTGCAACTGGGTTGGCGACGGAGGTTCGGGTCATTTCGTCAAAATGGTCCACAACGGTATTGAATACGGCGACATGCAGCTAATTTGCGAGGCGTACCACCTCATGAAGGACCTCCTCGGCCTCGATCCTGCTGAAATGAGCAACGTGAGTATTTACACACGATAGTTGAAGGATTACGTTTTGGTTTTCATGCAATTCAACATCTCCGATTCGGCCAAAAAAAATTTCTGGGCGTTTCAAGGTGTCTAGATAAAAAAAAGTCAAATGTCCGTTCGCCGTCCACGCAGATTTTGGTTGTAGAAAATTTTCTAAAAATCTGAAATTTTGGTCAGGGACCTTTTTCCGGCTCTAGTTGGTCCTCGAAACATTTCAGCCTGATCAGACCAAATTTTGGTGGGGTAGGGGTCAAAAAGTGTTCTTCGAGAAATGGATTTTCGAGATTTTTGGCGATCTAGGCGTGTGGGGTAATGTTTTCCACTAAATTTTGGACGCTGAATCCAATGAGGCGGGTCCCAGGACGATTGGCACCCTCACGATGAGGTTATGGGTCAAAATGTGTATCTATCTACCCATTTTGAATGTTTTTTTCGAGATTTCTGGTACCTAGGCAGGTGGGGTATCATTTTCCACTAAATCTGGGACGCTGAATCCAATAAAATGGGCTCCGGAACGATTGGCCCCAGTGGGAAGAGGTTATGAGTCAAGATGGTTACATATCTGCCCATCTCAAAAGTGTTTTTGAGATTTTTGTCGATCATGGCGTGTGGGGTATCATTTTTGACACAATTTTGGACGCTGAATCCAATAAAACGGGTCCCGGAACGATTAGCGCCCACCTGAAGAGGTTATGGGTCAAAATGTGTATCTATCTACCCATTTCAAAAGTGGGTTTTCATGATTACTGGTACCTAGACGTGTGGGATATAATTTTCTGCTAAATTTGGGACGCTCAATTGTTTGGAATGAGTTCGAGATACTCCAGTTGTGAGGAATTTGCTATGTCCTTCACATATATCACTGTTAAAAGTAATAATTGTGCCATTTAGGAAATTAAGTTCATTTCATTCATTCATTATATTTCATCGAAATATTTATAAGTGCGTTTGCTTGAGTTCTTAAATCAAATAATGTCGCAATTAAAAATAAGTATTTCACTTTTAGTAGTAGATGACTTAAGGTAAATTACGTAAATGCCAACCATGTAGTGAATGTTAATATGAAATCGAGTAGTACATTTTTATTTGGTCAATACTTTGGCAAAAATGCCTACAAACACTGTCGTGTAGCGGTACGAAATCACACAATTCTGATAATTCATTCAGCAATTATCAATTTCACGTCGAAAAACTCCTTTTGCCGAAAGTGAATTTCTACCCTCCGCTAACTGGAGGGATGACGGCCAGTTCGTCTCCATCGCGAAGAGTCACGTGACCCTCGCGGTCCACATATTGTTCGTTGTGGGCGATGACAAAGGAGTTTTTTAATTTTTTCAGAGCCTCGAATTTGTCGGTGATTTGTCGATGGAGTTGAGCGAAATTTGACGTTTCTTCGACCTGAGAGAGAAAATTGAAAAATTTATTAAAGCGTACATTTGTAGAATAGGTAATAACAGTTCATAATGGGATCTTATGCGACTTGGTAGTAGAAATTTTTCAAAAAATCTGAAATTTTGGACAGGGACTCGTGTTTGGCTTTAGTTGAACCTCGAAACTTTTCAGACCGATTGGACCAAATTTGAGGGGGGTAGGGGTCAAAATGTGTTTTTTGAAAAAATGAATTTTCAGGATTTCTGGTACTTAGGCGTGTGGGGTATCATTTTCCACTAAATTTTGGGCGCTGAATTCAAAGAGTCGGGTCTTGGAACGATTGGCACCCACCAGAGGAGGTTATGGGTCAAAATGGGTATCTATCTACCCATTTCGAATGTGTTTTTGAGATTTTTCCAGCGATAAAGGCGTGTGGAGTATCATTTTCCACTAAACTTTGGACGCTGAATCCAATAGAAAAAGCTCCGGAACGATTGGCCCTAACCGGAAGAGGTTATAGGTCACTTTGGGTAATTACCTATCCATTTTGAATGTTGGTTTTTTGAGATTTCTGGTACCTAGGCGTCATTTTTCATTAAATTTTAGACGCTAAATCGATTGAAATGAGTCAATATTCGCCTGGTCCGAGGAATAACCAACCCGTGTGAGTAGGTAGATGTAGGTAGATATTTTAAAACGTAAACTGACAAATTGTGGGGCCCAGTATGTATACATAGGCTTGCTATTTAAAGATAATCAACCAAAACGATCAAGTACTGAAGAGATACACAAATCTGTTGTTTTCTATTTAATGGTCGCAATGGCTTACTTCTTATTAATTCACAAAACGTACCTAACCGCTGGAATATAACCTCTAATTCTGATATTATCTTATTTTAAGTTCAAACGTGTAGTAATATTCAAATGAAACAAGTTTTGGGCAAAATTATAGGCTCCTAAGAACATCAAATGAGCCAATTTTGAGTTCAATTTTCTCAATAAATGTGCACAAATAATATTCAAAGAACTCACCTCCAATTCATCAGAAGATTTTCCTAATAGTTCTCGGGCGTGTGCGAAAAATAATACTGTAACTCGTACCATTTTACAAGTGTTTGTTAGAAAATTAGACAACCGCTTATTTTATCCGCCACTCAAGTCAGTTGAAGTAACATGTACGATTTTGTCTAATATCGCCGAATTCGATGGTCAAAAAGCTTCGTGAGTTAGGAAATGCATCGAAATCTTTTTCCCTTCTTACAATTTTTCCATTTGTTATGTAATTTTCTGTTTTTTTTGAACTGGTAATTATTTTGCCAACTCAACCTCGCGTTATCATCGAATCGATAAGCGTAATTAGCATTCCTCTTCGTTCTGTTGGTTTCACATTTCAATACCTTCTCAATGTCCATGACGGACACAGTCACCTGTTTACCGCCTAACAGTATACAGAATCACCCTATTTCTTTCATTCCTTCATCTTCCTTTTCCTTTGCAAGTTTTTCTAGCTTTTGCTTTTTCAACTTGTCTTCATGCTTTTCTTTCTCTTCCCTTTTGTTGTTTTCCTTAACAGGTTTTC
>CM034009.1:288593-303294 GCA_019603395.1 Cyrtorhinus lividipennis
GGGCAAAGGGCAGAAGAGAGTGCGTCATTCTCTTCCCTCCTTTCTGCTAGCGATTCACCCAGCTTTCCTATGGTGGGGCACCACACTCCCCCACTGGCAAAAAAAGGGACTTTTTTTGTTTTGGGGTTGGGACGAAGACTATATTTAGAGGCGTGAACTAGGGATACCGTATCTACTCGCTGCTATGCCTACTCCTGTGAGTACAGACGCCTTCACGCTGTACATTATGTGGAAACGCCAGGAAAGGATCTGCATGGAGGAAGGTGGGTGAAAATCCTAGTTGAACAGCAGTGACTATTGGCCTCTGTATTGGACTGGAGTGTTGCATGAGATGAGTATCATGTCATGTCATGACCCCAGGGAATTGTTTCTGCAATTCCTCTTCAAAGATTTTGTCTGATAGATCCAATGAAGTTATCTTGGGGGGCTGTGGGAGGGGGGGGGTCATTTTGGAAGGCTACGGTGTAGTCTCCGGCATTATAGACCAGGCGGGTCCACCAAAGAAAATCTAATCCTGCCAGGATGTTATGAGGAAGGTTGTGGAGGACATAAAATGGGTGATCCCACCGGTGATTGCCTATGGTGATAAGAAGGGTTACAACAAAGTGGGAAGTGACCCCAAACCTGACAAAGTAAGAACGACGTGGGGTACAATCTTGATGAGAAAATCAAAAATAGATCCTCTTTCCAAGCCAACTCTTCACCACTCTTTGTTCCCTTTTCTTTTTCATCATTATTTTCCCGTCTCATTAAGGCCACAGCCACCATATTGAATATTGGCGGCACAGCAATCGTCCGTGTCAGTGATGATAACTGAGTTGGGAGCAGGAACACGGAACATACCAAACTGAAGTTTGCGCTACAGGTTGCTCTGTGTATGGGCTCGAGTTTGCGCAAAATGTCAGAAAGGAGATTTTTGGTGATGGAGAAAGGAGATGGACTATTCTACTGGAATAGTAAAAGAATTTCACATGGCGGGGGATGCGGCACATTGGACGACTATAGAGATAGTTGGAAGCAGAGAAGGAAAATAGCAGAACGTGAAGCGGGACGAGGCACGAGGAAGGCAATACGAGCAAGGAGATCCGGAGAATCTATGCACCCTGAAAGCAAGCCATGCAAGAATGAGAGGTCGGTACAGATGCGATGATCCTGGGAAGACAATAGGTTGAAGGGGCAGGCGAGCTCGTCATAGTCCATGTTCTTGCGGGAAATGGAGAACTTATAAGCCAGGAACCGCAGAAATGTCCTGAAGACACGCTTTGTACAATATGGCAGTCATTGTGAGGGCTGTAGATCACCGACGCGTACTCCAAGATGGGCTGCATGAGTCTTGAAGAGTGACACTTGGGATGATGCCTGAGAAAATTCTCTGGTGCTCCTCTTCACAAATCCTAGCACTTGCATACCGCAGGATGCCACTTGCGCAATGTGGTCTGCAAAAGTGAGCCGGCAATCCAGGTGGCCAGGTTGGCAATGCTCTCCTTGTGGGACAGAACCACTTGATTGATTGTAGGGGGTGAATGACTGGACGGTGTGCGGTGGAATGAGGTGACAGCACATTTGGACAGGTTAAGAATGAAACTAGTGTGGTTACACTTTAAAGAGACGAGGTTCCGCTGAAGGAGAAGACAGTCATCACAACAGATTTCCTTCAGTTTTTCAGTGGTTACGTTACTTAATGGATGAAAAGCCACTGCTGCTGGAGAGCCAATAAGCCAGGAACCGCTGAAATGCCCTGAAGACATGCTCAATTTGTACAATGTGGCAGTCATAGGCGCAATGTGGTCTGCAAAAGTGAGCCGGCAATCCAGGGACCCAGGTTGGCAATGCTCTCCTTTCGGGACAGAACCACTTGATTGATTGTAGGGGTGAATGACTGGACGGTGTGCGGTGGAATGAGGTGACAGCGCATTTGGACAGGTTAAGAGCCAAACCAGTTTGGTCACACTAAAGAGAGAGGGCGACGAGGTTCCGCTGAAGGAGAAGACAGTCATCACAACAGATTTCCTTCAGTTTTTCAGTGGTTACGCTATTTAACGGAAAAAATGCCACTGTTGCAGTTTAAGTAGGAGGCACTGGGGATCCACTGCAAGACGTTTTACAATTCGGCCAATTCCAATTTGTCCAAAAAGCTGTACACTTTGCAAGAGATTCACTCACATTTTCAGGAAAGGTGAACACGTAACAAAATCACTTCAAAGTAGTTTAATACAATAAAATAGATCATTTCAACAGGTCATCCACAAAATATGACATTTCATTAAGTATACAATAAATCTAGACACGCGAACAATCTTTTATTTTTTGGTGTTCCAAATCAAATCAAGGAACAGTGAAGGTAAAAATTACGGTCTCGCACGAACGACCTTAAATTGCACGGTTCGGCATTGGATACATTTTGACGCCTGTTTTGTACTATTTGCCAGTAGTTTAGTCTGCCATATGCAGTGTTAACGTCCAAGGTTGTCACATTTCAAGGGGGGGGGGGGGGGGATACTTGAAGAGTGTCACAATTCAATTCAGCTTTAAAAATAGTTCCATAGTTGGCACTTACATTTTACATTTGTGGAATTCGGTACTTTCACGAAATAAAAACCACAATTTTGGTAAATATTGTTGCGAGCTGGCACCTGTGCCCGTCAAATGGGCTGCCGGCGTCGCAGGACCTGTGGAGGGCTAAGGGAGTCATTTTGAGGAATTGTGCATCATATCGAATTGGCTGGAACCTTCCCGTTCACTCGAGACAACATGTCAAGTTCCCAGAACCAGGGAAGGTTCGAGAAGGTACTCGACCAAGAGGCAGCAGGTATAAAACGGACCCAGGAACGCCGCGCAGTTCAGTTCAATTTGGAGTCCGGATATAGACGCTTCGTGTTATAAAGTGTGCCGTGTTATAAATAGTGCGACAACCGCCTTACAACCATGTGAACAGTGTATTCAACTGAACAATTGTAATAAATTATTTACTAAGAACATAAATCGGTACAATATTTATAATTTTTTCCACTTAAAACGACATTTTTGCCCTTAAATTATGCAAAAAATAATAATAATAATTTGGGTATACCATTGGAAAGCTAAATGTATTTTGGAAGTTTTTCCACGAATAAACGCGGGAACTTTTCTGAGGATAATATTTCCTTTGTTTGACTGAAAGTTGACTAAGTTTAGCGCTTTTTATTTTATTTTTTTTTTACTTTAGGCTGAATCGGTGAATATTCAATTATTGGAGACGTTGATGAGCCGATAAGAAAGGGATTTTGACGCTCTTTCCAACGGTGTACACAGATTTCAGATTATATTGTAAATAATTAAGGAAGACACTGCTGTTTTAGTGACGTAAAGTCGAAAATACGAAGAAAAATAAATTAAATAGGTAGTAAATAATTTGGAAATAGTTCTAAAAAAAAAAGTCCTGGAGACACTTTTTGTTGCAAATGAGTTGTAAAATCAACCCCTTGATGGTTGACAACCTTAAACGTTAACACACTGTACACATTGGAGAGCTGTGTGCAAGTCGGCTAACATTTTCGCCATAATTGTAAATCATTTGGGGAATAAATGGACAATTCGAATAAAGGGTGTCATGAATGGGCTTGAGCAGCCGTATTATAGTGTGCCCACCCGCCAGGCCATTACTATTACGGTATCATGTGTCATGGTAGTTGCTCACACTTACATTCAAATAATGGACAATTAGGAAAAAACGCTGCAAATTTATTCGCAAGGGTTGGTTATTCCTCGGACCAGGAGCATGGTGACTCATTCCAATCGATTCAGCGTTCAAAATTTAATGGAAAATGATACCCCACACGCCTAGGTACCAGAAATCTCGAAAAACACATTTGAAATGGTTAGATAGATATCCATTTTGACCCATAAACTCTTCCGGTGGACGCCAATCGTCCCTAAACCCACTTTATTGGATTCAGCGTTCTAAATTTAGTCGAAAATGATACCCCACACGATCAAAATCCATTTTTCAAAATACAGATTATGACACTGCCATAAACAAGGTGATTTTGTTAAAAAGGGTATATGATCAGGAGGGGTCACCTGTTCTTCGATTTTGGTTGATTATTGGTTAATAATCAACCTTGGTTTTCATGCAAAAAGTCAATTGGCTCCCATCAGAAGAGGTTATGGGTAAAAATGGGTACCTAGCTACCATTTTGAATGCGTGTTTTCAAGATTTTTCGTACCTAGGCATGTGGGGTATCCTTTTCCACTAAATTTTGGACGCTGAATCCAATAAAACGGGTCCCGGAACGATCGGCGCCCACCGAAAGAGGTTATAGATGCTGAATCTATTTTTAAATGAGTCTTTTGGCGCCTGGTCCGAGGTATAACCAACCCTTGTGTAAGAATTTGCAGCATTTTTAGACTTGTTGCGTCATTGGGAAACCCCCATGATGCCTTCAAGGGAGGGTAGATCTTGGACGACGACATCACATATGAACATGGACTGGTAGGATATCCAACTCAGCCAACCGCTCCATCGAAATTGTGGTGGTATTTCCCATTCACACAACTATTTTTTGCTGAATGGTGCGCTAGTGAATGGTCAGCTTCACTTTGTGACTTATTTCTATCCCATTGAATCAATTCTTCAATGAATCGAATGTCCACAAGCAGCCCCCACCACATGGTCCTTTCATTCTGCTTCGGCCAGGAACTTCGAACACTTGGCAGGTTCTCGACTAAGACGATAATCGAAATATAACGACCCGTTGCAACTACTTGCTCGGTATATGGCTATTGCAATTCCCATGGTAGATTTTCGTCGGTGACGAACAAGCGGCGAAAATGTGAAATGTCTCTTGATATCCATGATCACGCCACCACGCGCACAGCTGACGGTTCCAACCACAGTCGATGAGATGGAGGAGAAAAGGGTATTTTAGAGCCGCTAAACTGTAGAAGTCTTGATCCCCTAAATGTCCCTGGAAAAAAAACGGTCATTTTATTTTATTTTATGAGAGCTAGAGCCCAATTAAAGAAGTAATTTAGAGAGGATTATTTAATTTTATTGAATAAATACAAACACAACAGTAGTAATAATAGTAATTGTGAAAATACTGAATACAAGAATCGATATTTGAAGGATATCGATTGTTATGACTCGATGTATTTCCTCGAAAGAGGCTCAGATCACTCTCTTCATTCTGCATTCATTTCCTACCAAAAGTGTATTGAATGATATTTTACTTTAATGTCTCTTTTGTATCCATTGTCTGAATCGATAATATGCATCAGGATGTCAGAAATAGAGTAAAATATCTTGGTACTATAGCTTCATTTAGAAGGCTGTGGATAAGACCCGCACAGCCGTTTCGTCCTACTTTTCTAGTAGTTGTATCCCGACGCCTTGCCGCTTACGCATCTATATCTATATCTCTTACGTATTGCCTCTGTCTCTTCCTCTGATCAAGTGCCTACCTTGTGAACATTAAAACGTTTAATAAGAATTCTGAAGTGTTTTCTTCATCTTCTACCAAGGGTGAGTCGATAACAATAATAATAATGATTTCAAACTAAGTTTCTGAGCTATTGATCCAAGAAGCGCCTGTAGGCCAACGACTTTTGAATCGATAGTAATTTTAGAAAAATACACTTCTTGTGTCCTCAACAGCTTCATTGGGTAGTACACGAAATATTGCACACGTATGAACAGAAACAAGTATGCATGGGTTTGTACATCGACAACGAAAATTCTTTTCAAAATGAAGCCTCATCTTCTGGACACCTACTACAGGGTCGTTCAGTCCGATTTATCAAGAACATACTTGGTCATATATGGAGGAGCCAAGTCACGTGCACATGTAATTAACGCTGGAGTAACGCAAGGCAGTGTGCTGGGCCCGTTCCATCTAATTCACGCAAGTGACTTTCCCAGCAGCGATAATATAGTCACTGCCAAGTTTGCTGACGACGTAGCTGTTCTATCGAGAAGCGATACATGTGAGGGTTCATGTAGATTGATGCAGGAGCATATACATTCAATGTGGTCCCGTAACTGGCGCGTCAAAGTGAATCCCTCTAAATCAACTCTTGTTAAGTTCACCGTCGAAATTTAACACACCACCAAATCACCATGAACGGATCAAACGTACTTGAGGCTGACCATGTTAAATATTTGGGTCTGATACTCGACAAGAAGCTCATCTGGCATGCACATCTGAAATTTATAGTCAAGAATGCTCATGCATCTACTTGCCAGCACTGCCCTAACCCTTCACACGAATTTGCTATACCTCTCTCTTATCAGCCCTTGGCAATATGGATGCCAGATCTGGTGGTCAGCGTCAGTTAGCCTACAAGGTACATCCAAAACTCGACCCTTCATTCTGACCTGGAGGTTCTCAGGCAGACGGGCCGTCGCCATTTTTGAACTTCTTCAGTCCCAAAATAATAAATTAAGTTCAGGGCGAAGTAGGTTCATAAAGGGGCGAACAATTACCTTAAATTTGAACTCCTCAGCGAGTTTGTCCACCTCTCCGGGAATGAGGAGCCCTTGGTATATAACGGATTTCCGCATTTTGTCCAAATCTAGGAGAAGAACACCCGAATTGATTCCAGGAAATCCACCTGCAACGAGACGGATAAATTTGAGGCGACCGTAGTCGATTTTTTGGAAATTGTTGACCGTTATTATGCGGTATCGGATCTTGTCGTTTAGGAAAACTTATGTTTATTATGGTTTATGCGCTAGTGGATAGTTGTAGCAGGGGAACAAAAGATTCTAACACACAGGGTTACAGGCCCAGTCTGAACGAAACCCATGGATGAGGAAGAAAAGAGCAGCAATGAGAAACCTGCTCTGCTATCTGCAAAAGCGTACAAAAAAGGAAGAAGCTAGAAGATGGTAATAAACCAAACAAGGAAGAATATAGATTGACAGAAGAGCTGGAAAAGGAGAAAGAAGAAGTTGAGCAGCGAGAGAAGAACATCAAAGCCAAATAGGAACAAGTGAAGAGGGAGAAAGGAAAGCTGGAAATGAAGAAGCAGAAAGTAGAGAGAATGGAAGATAAAGGAAAGAAAGAAGTAGGGTGATTCTGTAAACTGTTAGGCGGTAAACAGGTGACTGTGTCCGTCATGGACATTGAGAAGGTATTGAAAAGTGAAACCAACAGAACAAAGAGGAATGCAAATCAGAACAAGTGAAGAGGGAGAAATGAGAGCTGGAAAAGGAGGAGCAGAATAGGATCTAGCAAGCTGGAAGGGTTGAAAAGGAAGGGCAGGAGAAAGTAAGGAAGGAAATGGAGGAGACAAAGGCAAAACAACAGTGGGAGTGGGAGCTGGAAACGAAGAAGCAGCAGCTCAAGGAAGGCTTATAAATTATTGATTAAAAGTTGTGGATGGACTAAAGACGAACCTTCGCTGTGAGCGGCACCAAGCTTGGTGGATTTGTGGGAGTTTCTGTATGAGTAGAGGATGTGGTGGTAGACTGGCGTCAATTCAGGGGCTGCTCCAAGAACCGCGTCAGGACCGAAGCTAACAAGAACAAATTTCAACGTGAATTAACCACAGACTTATCTTAAGAATAGGGTACGCACCCCTAACAACATATAGCTCATTGAGATATGTCGCGGAGGATGGCGAGAAACTATTGCCAGGCTCCAGTCATGAATAAAGGTCAAGACTTTATAATAAATCGTGGAAAAGTTAGTAAAGCAAGTGTCTGTAGTAAAAGCCAAAATATTTCTATAATCAGGAGAGTCCAGAATGGAAACAGGGACAGGCAACTACTCCTCCATTTTCCAGGCCGAAATTCTGGCAATCAACACATGTGCCCTGCAGAACCTGAGGAGAGGGCATACTAATACAGGCCTCTGTATTCTCTCTGACAGCCAGGCGTCGATAAATGCCCTCACAGCAGTCAACATCTCATCTAAGGTGGTGAAAGACTGAGCGGACTCTCTGTGCCCTAGCAGCCCGCAATACAGTGTCCCTTCAGTGGGTGGCGGGGCATTGAGGACAACAAAAAGCCGATAAGCTTGCCAGGAGGGGCTCCAGAATACCCTTTATGGGCCCAGAGTCGGCTGTAGGTTTGCCCATGGTGAGCAATAACAGGACATGGTGAATTCGCGGGACACGAGCAGTTTCCAACTTGCACCTGAACTACCATGTGCGGGTGGCGAACCTGTAGAAACAGCAGACCACATCCAGGACAGCCCCAACTTTGCAGTGGAGCGAGCCCAATGTGGATTGGACAACATGCAGCGGCACGAGATACTGGCAAGGGAAGAAGGTTACAATAAACTTATTCGTTTTACCGCGATGGCTCTTCCAGTTCTGCAGACTCGACATCTGCAGGGACGAAGAATCAACGATGGTGACCAGTGACAACGAGGGTCTCAATGAGTGCTCACAGGAGCGCTCCACCCCCTGGTCAGTTTGGGTGTAATAACTAACTCACCCTCTGGCCGGCAGGGTGTTATAAATGCTGGCCAACACTGAAGGGACCGCATCCTATGGAGTGCTACTCTCTGAGCGAGACAGGAGACTGGACCAATGAGAGGGAAGGGGGAAACCCCTGGTACTCTATAACGGGTAGTGGCAGGTACAAAGCCTCTGCCACAGGGCTATTAGCCAATTAGCCAGTCATGGGCATTCCTTCCAAACTGGCACCGCGGGTGGGGGGTGCCCCTGGTCACAGAAGCTCCGGCAAAGCTTCACAGGCCAGCCTCCCCAATTGAGGTAGGACACTACGGTCCAAAATAACGGACCGTTCGCGGGGGTTGTAGTTGGGGCATACCCTAGGCGGAGGGCTTCACCCTGCGATGGTGCCAAAAGGGGGAGGCTTGTGCTGCATACATCCGTGTAGGATGTACCAATACAGACCGGCTCTGTGAGTTGAGATGCAATACTGCCTATCTAAACCCTGTTGAATGAAGGGACAATCATCCCAGCCTGTAATGGCTGTGTCCCCACTGCTTGCAGTGGCCGGGAGAAGCATACCCCATGGGGTAAGCTCTCCTTATAAGTGTGGCTCATTTCTTTGCATTGGGGTGAGAAAGACATTGGACACTGTAGGTTTGCCCAAAAGTGTTTTGGCCAGGAGGGGGCTTCAGAACACCCTTCTTGGGCCCAGAGCCGGCTGTAGGTTTGCCCAGAAGTGTTTTGGCTAGGAAGGGCTTCAGAACACCCTTTGTGGGGCCAGAGGCTGTAGGTTTGCCCAAAAGCTCCTTCAGAGCTGCCATCAAGGAGTGGACGTACAAGAAACACACCAACAGTTGGTGGAATATTGAAGGACACGTCCACAGTAAGCGTGCAGTGGCAAAACCCAATTAATCACTCACCAAGGACCTTCTCAGACTTAAAAGCAGCGACCTGAAGGCAGTAGTTGGCCTACTAACCGGCTTTGCTCTGTGTTTTCATCTGAACTGATCTGATTCTGTGAGGAAGCAGACGAAACTGCAACTCTGCAGCATCCTGCAGATACACCCTCTTTGGGATACAAACTCCAATAAGAACCATTCCCTGCAAAAAGTGAGTCCATAGCCAAACAACCCTTATCAGGGGACTGGGGCTGTTCATGGACTAAAAATGGGACAACACAAGCCACCAGGCTTCCTCGCTCCCTCCCTAGGTGTCGCTACCATCTACCATAATCCCACCACCTTCATATAAAGCCACCATTGCTCAGCATATCAAAAGTGGCGATATAACGTTTGTTGGGATGCGTACGCCCTCAAGATTTACCACATCTTAAATTCATATTCAACTGCAATTCAATTTCGCCTCACTTGTTAAATTCGTCAAACAACTCGGCAATGTCCGCTTTTAAGCTGATGTCGACGTCCAACATCACAGCTTGCTTCTGTAAGGTAACTTTATGGAGGCCGATTGAGACGAAAAAGAGCGACGAGCTGTAGTAAGCACCGGGTTGGGAGCTGAAGTGTTTCTTCATTATGTCTATTATGCCGCCGATTTTGTTTGTTATGTCGTGTATGTCATGGTAGGCTGCCTGGAAAGCAAAACTGGCGATAAGATACATAATACTTGACTTACATTAATTGATTATTATTATTATAAACACGAATTCGTTAATATATTCCGAACAACTGCAGCGAGCTGCTCAAGTCCGGTGACGTCACCTAAAATCATGAATGAAGCTGTCACCAGACATTTACCCAGAAAATAGATCAGCGAATGAAATGAGACAATCTCATGCGGACTGGAGGCTGATGAGACATGGAAAACTAGCAAAAGTTTGTAGAGATGAGATCTGTGGATCCATCAAAAACATCTAAAGTCCCGTGATAAGGGAAGGATGCAGCAAAGGGCGAATTACTCAGGCGTGTGGGGTATCATTTTCCACTAAATTTTAGACGCTGAATCGAATGAGAAGGATCTCAGTACGATTGGAGCTCACCCGAAGAGGTTATGGGCCGAAATGGGTATCCAACTACCCATTTTGAATGTGTATTTTCGAGTTTTCTCGAACATAGGCGTGTGGGGTATCATTTTCCACTAAATTTTGGACGCTGAATCGAATGAGACGGGTCTCAGTACAATTGGAGCTCACCCGAAGAGGTTATGGGCCAAAATGGGTATCCAACTACCCATTTTGAATGTGTATTTTCGAGTTTTCTCGAACATAGGCGTGAGGGGTATCATTTTCGACTAAATTTTGGACGCTGAATCGAATGAGACGGGCCTCAGTACAATTGGAGCTCACCCGAAGAGGTTATGGGCCAAAATGGGTATCCAACTACCCATTTTGAATGTGTATTTTCGAGTTTTCTCGAACATAGGCGTGTGGGGTATTATTTTCGACTAAATTTTGGACACTGAATCCAATGAGACGGATCCTGGGACGATTGGCGCCCACCGGAAGAAGTTATAGACGCTGAATTGAACCCCTATGAGAGAATTCAGCGATTTTCCATATATCTTTCTTCTTTCTCGCTCCATGTTTGCTGACAACTTCTGATAGTTGATATCTTGTAACGTACTCAGAATTCGACGAATGATTCGCAATCGTAGAACATTTTCAGGACAGCTCATGGGTCGTTGAATCGAAAAGGCATGGCATACGATACTCACATTGAGATATTTTCCTGTGCTTGTTCTCGCGTTCTCAACAATATCCCGCGCAGCATAACGACTTTTAACGTCGGTGACGACATTTAAATTAATCACGACGTCTGTATGCATCAACAAGGAGACAAGCATGTTGCGGAATTTCGCTTTAAACGTCGGCTGTTCGTCCCGCGTTCGCGTGAATATACACCAGACGTTATATTCTTGGCTCCCTGACAAAAGAAAAAAGTCGTAAAAATTAAAAAAAAATTTACTCAAACTAATACCTAAATTATCAACCAACTTACCGTTGTTTCGTCTCGACGAAACCCAACTTGACGCTCTCGGAAATGAGAGATCATTGCTTCTAAAATGAAAAACCACCAAAAGAAGGATAACGAATGACACCAACAAAAGTAATTTTATGTGATTTGAACGCATTTAAGTGTAAACATATTAACTAAATATCATGAAAATAAATTTCGGGGAAAATAAACTGAAAAATTAAAAACAACAACGTTGACGTGTAGAAGCTACTGTACAGCTGACTTTGTTTACGCCAGTGTTACCCTCACTGAGACATTTTCTCAGTAGATTTTACAATCGCGTTTAATTTTTTTATTTTTTAAAATTTTATCCTGTACATTTATTCACTACTCTAATCATTTCAGTATGTTATGTGAAAAAAAAAAATCAAATTTGGGTTGGTATCGATTTGTCGAAAACTGTCACGTTATTGTTTTTCAAACGTTGGTCAAGAGGGAGAGGAAAGAATCGATAGTACCGAAACATCGATGTTTTACGTTCGATGGCCGATTTTTCGGGATAGTTTTTTTACTTAAATTCTACCCTGTACAGTTATTCACTACTGTAATCATTTCAGCATGTTATGTTCGAAAAATCAAATTTGAGAAGCTATTTTGCCAATGTGTAACTTGGGGTTGGTATCGATTTGTCGAAAACTGTCACGTTATTGTTTTTCAAACGTTGGTCAAGAGGGAGAGGAAAGAATCGATAGTATCGAAACATCGATGTTTTACGTTCGATGGTTGATTTTTCGGAGTTAAAATAGCCGATGTTACAGAGCATTGATGGTTTTTTTTCTCCCAGATTCAATAATTAAGTTTGAAATTGAAGACGAAAGTGGATTCTTGCGATATTAAAATTGTAATATTAAGATATAAAACGCTGCAAATTCTTTCATGGGGATTGGTTATTTCTAGGACCAGGTGCATGGTGAATCATTTCAATCGATTCAGCGACCATAACCTCTTCAGTGGGTGCCAATCGGAAGCTGTCTAATTGGGTTCAGCGTCCAAAATTAGTGAAAATAAATTTATATTAAAATTAATTAGAAATAAATTTATATTATACCCCACTCGCCATGGTGCCAGAAATCTCAAAACCACACATTCAAAATGGTTAGGTAATGCTCATTTGGGCCCATAACCTTTTTCAGTGCATGCCAATCGTTCCGGGACCCGTCTCATTGTATTCAGCATTCAAAATTTACTAAAAAATAATACTCCACAAGCCTAGATTACCAAAAATCTCGATAGTACATTTTTCGAAATAATCATTTTGACCCCTACCTCCCCCAAAGTTGGTCCGATCCAGCTGAAAAGTTTCAAGGACCAGCCAAAGTCCATATTTATTATACAAATAAATTTGAAATTAGAAGAAGGGGAAATAATTAATGCTCCCTTCCGAGAACTCATTGGAAGTGTTATGTATCTTGCTACTACTACAAGACCTGATATAACGTTTTCAATGGCATATCTTACAAGATTTTTGGATAAACCTACCGAATTGGCACGGATAGCTGCAAAGAGACTATTTTCACGAAAAAATATCTTTAAATTTGTTTTCTGAATTATGTTGAGACTGAAACTGATTTGTTTTAGATTGTATACTTGTCATTTGGAATTTTCTGAAGTTATATTGTTGTAACTCAATTGTGTATTTTAAAATCTTTGGAAACAAATAAATTTTAGGAAAACTTACTTTGAGAAGGGGTGTTAAGATTTGACACCTTAAAACGTCCAGAAAAAAATTTTGGATTGAATTGGAGAGATTGACTTTTTGCATGAAAACCGGTTGATTATTCAAGAAATAATTAATCAAAGTGTCCGCTTGTTTTAAATTTCCGATTGTAAATTGAGATTTATTCTGCCTAACAAAATGAGTTAGTGTTTGAATGCAAATTGTAGACATTCCACTTTTTTTTTAAATGAAAATTTCTTAATTCCCCCAACATTATTTGCCCTAGTAACGAAGGTCATAAACGTAAGGTCGTAAAAATATTTCAACTCGATGTTATTTCACAATTTTAATTGAAGAACCGAAACACATACCCATTATTGCGCAACAATCACTCAGCATTTGATGGACGTAAAATCGAGGTTTGTTGATTTTGAAATCCTAATTCATTGTTGTAAAACGAATTCGGTTTCTTGTTATGTGAATTTAGATTTAGATGAAAATGAGCAAATGTCCGTACGCCGTCCACGCTGAATTTGGTAGTAGAAAAATTTCTAAAAATTTGAAATTCGGGTCAGGGACCCGTTTTTGGCTTTAGTTGGTCCTCGAAACTTTTCGGCCACGATCGGGCCAAATTTGGGCGGGGTTGGGGCCAAAATGTGTTTTTCGGAAAATGGATTTTCGATATTTTTGGCAATTTAGACGTGTTGGGTATCATTTTGGACTAAAATTTGGAAGCTGAACCCTGGAATGGAATGGGTTCCGAAACGATTGGCACCCACCCGAAGAGGTTAGGAGTCAAAATGGGTATCTATCTACCCATTTCAAAAGCGGTTTTTTGAGATTTCTGGATACCAAGGCGTGTGTGGTATCATTTTCCACTAAATTTTGGACGCTGAATCGATTGGAATAAGTCTCCAAGCTCCTGGTCCGAGGAATTACCAATCGCTGTTTTTCTGGCTAAACATAGCTTCCCTTCTTCTTCTTCTTCCCGTTGAAGAAAATGTGTAACGACCAAGAACTATCTTATTATAAAGAACAGTCTTGGACTTACTTCCTATCTGTTTCATCCCAAACATGGGGACATAAGAGCTGAAAGCCGTCCGTAAACAAGAACAAAACCTCTATTTTATCGTCTACCTAAATAACAGTCACATTTTAACGATCGCATTTTAATCAGTTTATGACCTCGTCATTTTGGAAAAATCTTCATCAGAAATAAAAAGCCGAATTAATCGACGCAACCCTCTTTACTTATTACGAGGAAGTAAATGTGTTTTTTTAAAAACCTCTACGGAAAGAGGATCACTCAACTCAAAGAGCTGGAACAGGTAAGTCGTACGAAATGCTTGTGATGCTTAGATAATATCAGTACTAAGCTGAAAAAATATTACAAAATTGAATTACTCTTGGAAAGGGAAGCATCTTTATGAAAATCAGATGTTTTAAGAATATATTTTCCTTTGGTTTGTTATTATTATTGGAATAATACACCCCATGCATTTATAAAAATTTGAAAAACGCTGTAAATTCATTCATAGGGGTTGGTTATTCTTCGGACTAGGAGCATGGAGACTTATTTCAATCGATTCAGCGTCCAAAGTTTAGTGGAAAATGATACCCATAGCATAGTTTCAGGAAATCTCAAAAATCCTCTATCGAAATGGGTAGATTGATACCCATTTTGACC
>CM034009.1:317067-353535 GCA_019603395.1 Cyrtorhinus lividipennis
TTTTTTTTCCCACCGGAAGAGGTTATGGGTCAAAATGGGCATCTATCGGCCCATTTCAAAAGTGGGTTTCTGAGATTTTTCGTACCTAGGCGTGTGGGGTATCATTTTCCACTAAATTTTGGATGCTGATTTCAATAAAACGGGTCCCGAGACGATTGGCGCCCACCGGAAGAGGTTATGGACGCTGAATCTATTGAAATGAGCCTCCATGCCCGTGGAATAACCAACCCTTTGAATAAATCTCGTTTTTATGATATAAATGTTTCAAATGCACCTAAATAACTGTCATGAATACGTTCGTTCAGGAAATTTCCCGCAATTCCGGTCAGAAATCCTCCAGCGACCAAACCTTCAGGAGCTCACGTCTTCTATGAGCCAATTAGGTTTCTTTTTCGCTCCTCGCTCACCCTGGACGCCAGCAGAAGTGGTATGATACTCTCATTTTTACGCCGCGTTAACGGTACCGTTGAAAAGAATTCCGTTCGGACCTATTGTGGACAACGCACGGGTTCTTCAGATCGTATTGTGTCTGTCTCAGACGTCCGACGTCGGTCAGGGTCAACAAGCAACGAGCTTCAGATGATGAGAGAACGAGAACCGTTAAACTTTTTTTGGTGGATTGTTTGGTGGATCACAGGCTCGACGGGTACCACCTTCAATATCCACACTCCTCTTCATGATTTATATGAATTTCGCCAACCTACCCGGTCTTCATTTGGGCGAGGTAGGGGTGAAAAAGTGTTTTTAAAAATGGATCTAGGCGTGTGGGGTATCATTTTCCACTAAATTTTGAGCCCTGAATTGATTGGAATGGGTTTGGAATCCGCCACATCCACTGTTTCCCCCATTTTTCCCATGTTGAAGAAATGTGTCTCCATGCGCCTGGTCCGAGGAATACCCAACCCGAGTGAATGAATTTGCTGCGTTTTCTTTTCCTTCCAAGTTTGGCACTCAGTTAATTCCCCACTTGAGAGAAATCATGACCACAAAACAAGAAAGTTCCATGCTCCGAAGTCGGTTCTCAGTGGATTGCGCAGTGACCTTATTTAGGATTCCAGAAGCGTGCAGATCTTGGAAGGCGATTGGGGCTCACGCACCTTTTCCTGCCCTCCGACCATCGACTGGTTTGATAGTTAGAACACGGTGAGACGTCAAGAATTTCAAGTTACCCTCCAAACCTCCAAGCAAAGGAACGTTCTTGTTCAACAGTCGAGCTTTTTGGCCTTCAAGTGGAAATCAACGAGGAAACGAGGCGTGGATAAACGCCGACGTTTATTTTAACTCAACCGAAAATTTGTTCGATTGGTTTGTCGAACTAATGACGATGTTGGGATCACTGGAAAGGAAATGTCCATAGAGTAGGTATACGAGAATAAAATAACATTGGCATCCAACTAGCGTGATACTCAATATGAATCATATCCTGTCGGAAATTCAATTTGAATTTGCCTCAGAGAAAATTCAGTGGAATAATGAATCTAATCATTAAAATTGTCGCAACATTACAAGTGGAATGTGTCTCCAACACTGAGTACTGAGCCAACATGATAAGAATGATAAGGTGCACAGTAACGGTTCATTTAGGCTCCGTTGGTAGAAAGAAGCGCTAGTTGTGCCACAATTTAGTTGATTGGTTGATTATTCCTTGAATGATCTACCTATTTCTTCTAGCAAAAAGTCAATCTCTCTCGATCCAGCCCAAAATTTTTTTCTGTGCGTTTCACAGGGGTTGGTTATTCCTCGGATAAGGAGCATGGAGACTCATTAGAATCGATTCAGGGTCCAAAATTTAGTGGAAAATGCTACCCCACACGCCAGGTAACAGAAATCTCAAAAACACACATGGGTAAAATAGGTACCCATTTTGACCCACAACTTCATACAGAGGGCGCCAATCGTCCCGGGACCCGTTCCATTGGATTCAGTATCCAAAATTTAGTCGAAATTGATACCCCACACGGTTTTTGTTGTTTTGTTGCAAAAGTCGAATCGACGCTCATCCGCAAGGTTGCGCTAGTATCGACTGGCACTGCAGGGGCTATGCATTTGTTGACAGTTAAATGTGGGTTATTAAGACAATAACCTTGATAAAATGACATGCCCGTTGAACAGGATTTTATTCAATATTTCAATTGAACCTCTATGGCAACTGCATTCCTTCTTGGATGATGTGCATTTGTAAGGTTTACTAGAGCTGTGGCTTGCATTCGTTCAGTCCTTTCTTTTATCATTCCTTATCATTTCAGGATGAGTCAAATTTAGAATGCGCCCGAATAATTGGTTTTCTAATAACATACTAACTTTTGCCAAGTCGATCATTTCACTTGACCGGTTCAGCAAAATAAGTACGCACGTTAAATGACACGAACCTAAATCGCCCCGGAGCAGGGGAGATGTGCGAGAAGCCGCAAAAATAGTCGCTTGATTAACGAGTAGAACGGGATCTGTTTCTTTCACGGTCTTGCGGCATCGAGTTACTCGTCGTTCAACAGACAGCGGTACAAGAGGAATTTTTGATTTCAAATTTTGACAATGATCAAAATGTACTGTATGATGATCCAATGTGATGAGGGTGCTGTATTTTGCATGTGCGAGCACATAGGCCTAGTTTTCCAGCAAAGGAGAATGATGAGCGTCATCAAGAGCTCGAAACACGCAATGTGACATCGCAGGATTTACTTTCAGAAAATATGAAAAACTCGCTTTTCTTCGGGAGTTTTTTATCATCACGAACAGCGAGGGGGGTATAGGGGGTAATAGCTTTGAGCGGGCTGGAGTAATTTAGCGGATAACTTGAAAGAATCCATTAACCCTTTTCACGAAACCCTACATTTTTTGTTTCGATGAAAACGGTTTGGCGTCAGCAGAATACACAACTTCGAGTGGGGATTTCACCCAAGTAGTTCAGAGAGATGAAAAATAAGCGGGAAATGAACAGTCAAAAGTGTTTGAAATATTAGAAAGCCAATGCATGGCGAGTTGGGGGAAGTTTAAACCAATTTTGGTTGGTTATTCTTTAAATAATCAACCTGTTTTCATGCAAAAAGTCAATCTCTTCGATTCAGCTCAAAAATTTGTTCTGGATGTTTTAAGGTGTCTAGATCAAAATCACTGGAGTTGGTTATTCTTCAGACGAGCATGGATACCCATTTCAATCGATTCAGTGGCCCTAATTCAGTGGAAAATGATACTCCACACGCTTAGTGATCAGAAATCTCGAAAATCCACATTCAGAATAGGTAGATGGATACCAATTTAGACCTATAACCTCTTCTGGTGGGTGCCAATCGTCCAGAGACCCGTCTCATTGGATTCAGCGTCCAAAATTTAGTGGAAAATGATACCCCACACGCCTAGGTTCCAGAAATCTCGAAAACCACATTACCATAATCGCTGATGACCCCTTACCCTGCCCCAGAGGGCGCCAATCGTGTGGCCGCTCCCATTGGATTCAGCGTCCAAATTTTGTGATCAAACATGATCACTCACGACTCACGCAAAAGACTGTACGAATACGTAATAAAGGGTCGATAGAACCAAACCTCTTCCGGTGGGCACCAACGTTGGGCCCATCTCATGGATCTGAATTCAAAATTTAGTAGAAAATGATACCCCATACGCCTAGATCACCAAAAATCTAGAAAATCCATTTTTCAAAGTACAAATTTTCCACTGTATTTTGGACGCTGAATCAAAAGAAATGGGTCGCGGCCCCCACCGTGAGAGGTTATGGTTCAAAATGGCTACCTATCTACCCATTTCGAATGTGTTTCAAGATTTCTGGCACCTAGGCGTGTGGGGTATCGTTTTCCACTAAATTTTGGACCCTGAATCGATTGAAATGGGTCCGGTACCTGCCACACCCACTGTCATCCCCATTTTCCCCATGTTCGATACTTTTGACGATTTAGGCGTGTTTGGTACGCCAGAACGATTGGCGCCCTCTTGATGAGGTTATAGGTCAAAATGTTCATCTATCTACCCATTTTGAATATCTGTTTTCCAGATTTCTGGTACCTAGGCGTGTTGGGGTATCATTTTCTACTAAATTTTGGACCCTGAATCGATTCTAATGAGTCTCCATGCTCCTTATCCGAGGTGTAACCAACCTCTGTGTAGGAATTTGAGTTTTTTGATTATTAATCAAAAATAATACACCGATTCTAGAATAATCAAAATTGTGCATTGTCGATTCAGTGGGTGAATGAATGCGTTTTTAACAAATAATTCACACATCAAATGAAAAAGCGACCTACCTCTCTCGAAATAGGTAGGTGAAGCTGAGGGACTGAAGAATGCTTCATATATACGCAAATAAGAACTATAAGGTTCTTACGATACAAATGAACAAAAGATCTCTTGGAGATACTCAAAAAAATCTTTCGAGTACATACTCAAGTAGTCGTAATGTATATTAACCTGTTTACAACCCGAACGGAAAAAGTTAAAATTAACTGAAAATTAACCTTCTGAGTCTTCATATCTCGCGGACTTTGGTTCCTATCACAGTTTGATTGCGCGTTCCCGCCACCAGGACTCCGTGGCGCAACGGTAGCGCGTCTGACTCCAGATCAGAAGGTTGCGTGTTCAAATCACGTCGGGGTCAAAACAATTTTTGGGATTTTTTTTTTTTTTTTTTTAATTTTGTTTAGGGTAAAAGCTCTAATTGTTGACACTTTTAGAGAGAAAAATCGTTCGATTCTGCGTCTACCCAAGTATTCAAGAAATTGAAACTTTTGGGTAGTTATTATGAATTGTGAGTCATTGGGAACAATTTGCACTTATAGACTTGATTAAATAATGTTTATTAAGCATAAAAAAGAAGTTTTTCAAAAATGGAATTTTCCCCCTAATGTTGACACTTCTCTATTCGGAAATTCCTATTGTTGACATTTGCAGTTCCTAATGTTGACACCAGTCTAAATTTTCGAGAAAGTATTTAAATATGCTTTCCCTCTAGTTATTTCTCAGAGTAAAATAAACAAACGAGATTAGGAACGCGTTAAAATATATTTAAAGTTAGGCTAGACATTAGGAAATGGATGTTAAACAGCATGATCAGAAAAATGGGTAATTAAATTTTTAGCATAGGTGCTCAATCACAGTGGAACAGAAACATAAGTAGTGAACACAAATTTTCTAGGGTTGCCACCCTAATATTTAGGCTTGGGCAGTTTGTTCCTCAAGAACACTACACGTATATATAACGTCTTGCATTCGCTGGACAGCGTACTTCAACATTCCGTTCTTGTTCGGAGGCATGGGGAGAACAGTGGGTGTGGCGGGCCTCAAACCCATTCCAATCGATTCAGGGTCCAAAATTTAGTGGAAAATGATACCCCACACGCCTAGTACCAGAAATCTCAAAACCACACATAAAATGGGTAGATAGGCACCCATTTAGCCCCATAACCTCATCCAGAGGGCGCCAATCGTCCCGGGTCCCGTCTCATTTGATTTAGCGTCCAAAATTTAGTCAAATACACTTTCATCGTCGAAAACTCATTTTTCAAAAAAATATTTTGACCCCCATTGATTATTCAAGGAATAACCGACCAAAATAGTTAGGTATCTACATACTTTGGAGACTTTTAACTTGTACGAGCGAGTGCGAAACGACTATTTTTTATTGGTTGCTTGCAGTTTAAACTCGTGGAATGTTAAAAACCACTTTTTGTTTAATTTGGTGTATACTGCAGCCTTGAATCAACTCCTTCGGATTGTGGATTACCGACAACGAACCGGTTCCAACC
This sequence comes from Cyrtorhinus lividipennis, assembly GCA_019603395.1. Lineage (NCBI taxonomy): Eukaryota > Metazoa > Arthropoda > Insecta > Hemiptera > Miridae > Cyrtorhinus > Cyrtorhinus lividipennis. The sequence continues at coordinate 322,821 of CM034009.1, forward strand.
AATGCGCTCTTAGTAACTAAAACACGTCAAATTGTGCTCTTACACGACTCGGTTATGTTTGGACTTTCACGGTACGAGCCTTGAAAGGATTCCAGTTACAAAGTGCAACGTTTTCTCTAAGAACGAGGTTGTAAAAGACTCCGAGTTCGTATATGATCGTACATAAATTGGAAATCCTAGGTCGTACGGAGAATTCTCGTATTTCTCCATGTACGAGACTTTCTAGCGATCGAAAGAGGAATTGGTCGTAATCGATTTATCGGCCGCGTCTAGTTGTGGAACACTACGGTATCGATTTGTGCGGTATGTTCCACGTTCCTTCTTTGTGGTTAACCGTCTTCAGCCAATCTTCGATCCACCCTTCGACAGCATCTTTATTCACGTTGACCTGGTACAAAGAGACTACTTATTTTGGCTTGATTGGCCACCACAGGGCTAACGAAACGTTTCCTTTCATCGAGTCAAATTCGAGTGTCATGAACGCTGTGAATTGCCCTCGACATGATCAACTTGATGAACTGAGGGAAATTCACGTTTTACAACGCTCACTTTTCCCGTGTCTTTTGAATATCTCTTTCAAGTAGCTGACGAGAGGGAGTTTTTTGAGTTTTTTTGTGGAAGTTCACGCCAGTCATCGCCCAATTAACGGCCGTAAATGTCTTGAGGCCTCAACATGACGTGTTATTCCTCCAAGTAGGCGAAACCAGACTGAATTGAGGACGAAGACTCAAATGAGACTCATTCAACTTCTACAAACCTCAACCGGATCGAGGATAGAAGATTTTCTCCATCGCCGGTATCTAGTTTAATCTTGATGAGGGTTTTTATATTCAAAACCCATTAAAAATGCGCCGTCTGACCTTATACGGTATAATATTTCGTTCTCGACGTCGCAAAATGAAGATTCCAACAGACTTTTGCGGATTAGTAAGTTTTTGAGTTCAGTTTTTGTCCGTATTGATACAATCAGGTTCAGCGGACTGCTTTAGAGAACCGTATTAATGACACCCAAAATGTGATCACGCCCCTACAAATCGTTTAGGTTCATCTGAGCATAAAAGCCTCGGGGTTTTTTTTTTTTTTTTTTTTTGATAAAAACTCAAAATGGAAATCAATGCCGAAAACGCATTTTCATTTTTCTCCGTTTATTAACCAAAATAACATCCATCCGAAACATTTTGGCTTCTGCTCAGTCGTCACGTTATTCCAAAACCCTCATGGGTAAATCCATAGCACTCCAATTCCACTCCACGGCATCGTCGTTCCATTTAAAATCTCTTCCATGGAATCGCACATTTTGTAGAAGTTCAGTGATTTTTTCACGCGCAGCGCTAGTGTCGATTTTGAGGATCGAGGACAAGTTGAATGACCGATTTGACTCTTGGACTGCTTCATCTACAGCTTGTTTGACCAAATTAAGCGTTTTAGACATTTTTCTTCACAGTTTAGAGGGTAAAAACGGTCTCAATAGACGTTTAAAATTTTTCAAAAATCTCTGAGTGATTTTGAGAGTTAGTTAAACAAGATTAATTTAACGGAGTTTTCACACATGTTGAATCTGGACGTTCTGGTGACCATGGTTTACCATGCCGTTTGGAGTTAATAATTAACAGAAATCAAATTTTAGTTTTGAACCAGGTTCAGTACAAACGCTTTAAAAGGACCTAAAATTGGTTTTTTCCCTGAGAATCAGTCCGCTTCCACCGTTTGGACATTTTTGTCACGTTAAAGCGACCTTTTGTTGTTGAACAAAATTACTGGCTCCTATTAAATCAAATGTGGAACACTCCACTAAACACCTAGATGAAAAAAAGCTCTTAATTGGACTGGGCCACAAGACATGATATTTTATTCATCGGAGCACCGTTACTTCGGGTTTGGTCTCGGGAATTATAAACGTCTGCATGGACATACTGGTTTTCTTCATCGCCGAGAATAAGATATTCTTCTGTATTACAAGATCGAAGATCAAGTTTTTTTGTGCAGTAATTACAATGTTTAGAGCCTGGAGTGAATACTTTCTTTTTACAAAGGTTGTCTGTGTAGATGTAGTCAAAATTATGGGTTGGTTGATGTTTGGCATGAATTTAATGACGGGTGAGGTTTGATTTGGAATATAAACAATATGTTTTGAGAAACAAAATGGCTCATTTCAGCTTTGGGTGGAAGGGGAGGATTATTCTAACCTGACTTCTTGATGTGTTCAGCAGGCAGTTGTCAGTTTGTGCGATTCAATTATGTTTTTATTACGTTCGGGAGAAAATTCTGTGTTAGATCGAGACTCAGAAGAGTCGCTTATGAATAGAATATGACGGTGATCTGAAAAAGAGTAAGATATAACGAAAAAACCTAGAGAAAAGACATCATTAAGAAGGAAAGCCTTTCAACCGCGGAGAACATCGAGAAGGAATAAGACGAGCGTCAAGAAGGTTTACATATTCAAGGCGCGACGGCAGACAAAAATCGTGGTTGAAGACTCCGGTGGAGGGTTGGGAAATCCCGAAGCGGCTTGCGTTGTCATGACGACGGAGCGTTGGGGGCGGTTTATGGGGGAAGGCAACTGCCCCTGCCCGCCGTTCCGTTCCCTGCCCGCCGTTCTGTCCCCTGCCCGCCGTTCCTCATCCTACGTTTCCCCACCTCTCGTCCAAGTCACCCCGTTACTCGACGCCCTCCGCTTAGTCACGGGGTGGTTTACCCTCCTTTTACTGCCCCTTCCTAAGGGGTTGGCTTGGTATAGTCCTCGGTGCGTTCCTCACTTCTCCCTACCGGTCTCACTCCAAAGCATCAATGATTACTGAGCTACCAGGTGCTGCATCTGGATTATTCTGCTCTTATGGCAAAGGATAATTTCTCTAGCATGTACCACCTGAGAATACCTTCTTAATCATCCCTGCCCAAACAGCAGAAAACACGAAATTACTCCGACTGACTAGCGCTCCTAAGGGGGGAGGATATCATGTGAGAAAGAAATTTTATTCGTGTACAGCTGTTGAGTATCGGAGGATATAAATAGTGAATAATAACCCCAGCTGTGGGCTAAGCCTGAGTTGCTGGGGGGAGAGTCACTCAGAACATCTCACAAAAAATAACACAATTTTGCACAAACAATGGCAGTATCATGATAACATTATATCATCAATATCATTCCTCACATCATATCTTGCTTAGCATCATAATACGAAATGTCAGCATACAGAAGGTCACAGATATACACTCTGAAAATATAAGTCAAATGAATCGCCACCTTTATTAATAAGCCACGAGTAGACTACTTTCTTATAGAATGAAAAAATAAAATTAATAAAATTTTTAAAGAGGTATCATTGTCTGAGTCTTCTGAATTCTGAACCACAATAGATGAGAAGTATCCACAAAAGATAAGCATGTCCATATAATCAAGTGTTGCGAGATTACACCTGCACCAGTATCCTGGGCAACCAGCTCAAGGACACGTGGAGGGCAAAGGGTCACTCTCGAACATTCGTGCATTGTATCGAATTGGCTGGAACCTTCCAGACAACACGTTGAGTTCCAAGAACCAGGTAAGACTCAAGAAGGTTCTTGGCCAAGGGAGCGAGCATAAGAGGGACCGAGGAATGCTGCAGAGTGCAGTTTGCTGTGCCCTGTATCTTGTGGAATGATGGTGAGAGTTGAGGCCATCAATTAATGAGGGGTCTCTGTGGTATGACAGGAGCAGCCCTTTAATAAATACTTGTCCTGGTGACAGGACTCAAAAAGCGTTATATGCTCTGACTGTTGGGTGCTCATACGGCTTCTTCAATATAATTTTTATGAGCATGCGTTGCACAGCATTAATCTTCTCCAAGTGTGAGCGATACCTCCTCGACTGAACCAGGAAGGTGTAGATCTGGTGGAGTTTGTCAGTCTGGAGATATTTTCTGATATAGTAAAATACATGGAGAAATCTCCTGAGTTTCTTTTGCAAGAATTCAATTCGCTCACACCAACTCAGCTTTTCATCGATTTGTAACAATTCGGTTGTGAATCAATTGTGTGGTATCACAAACTCGGTGATTGGTTTGAGGGGTTAAAGGCATCGGCTTTGCGTACTTTATGTGCCATTTCTTGGCCTATGGAGGAGAAGTAAATGTTGAGCATGTCACAAGCTCTTACCAATCTGGTCCTTGGAAAGATTTTCAGCCTTTGCCATTGCACTTAGGAACCCATCATCACAAGAAGATATGCTCTATCAATTAAGGACCTCATCTATGACCTTCCACAATTTCCTAGCATCATTCCCCGCATCATCAAATCTGGCTGCTATAAATATATTGTTGCGAGATTACACCTGCACAAGTCTCCTGGGCGACCAGCAACAAGGTCAACATGTGGAGGGATAAGGGTCACTCTTGAACATTCGAATTGGCTGGAACCTTCCCGTTTGCTCGAGACAACATATTGAGTTCCCAGAACCAGGGAAGATTTGAGAAGGTTCTCAGCCAAGGGAGCAAGCATAAAAGGGACCAAGGTCCAAATATAGATGCTTCACTGTGCCCTGTTATAAACTAGTGCGACAACTGCTTTAAAACCGTGTATTGTGCCTTGTGATTGTGTAAGTGTTAGGGGTCAAAATGGGAGATCGACACCCATTTTGACCCCTAACCTCTTCTGGTGGGTACCAATCATCCAAGACCCGTCTTCCGATTCAGCGCCCAAAATGTAGTAGAAAATGATACCCCACACGCCTATATCGCCAAAAATATGGTAAATCCAGCATCCAGCCCTCTCGATGATGTTGTGGGTCAAAACCCCGCCCTAATTACCCATTTTGAATGTGTGTTTCGGAGATTTCTGGTACCTAGGCGTGTGGGGTATCATTTTCCACTAAATTTTGGACGCTGAATCCAATGAGTCGAGTCTTGTAACGATTGGCGCCCACCGGAAGAGGTCATGTACGCTGAATCGATTGAAATGAGTCTCCATGCGGTCCAAAAAACAACCAACCCCTGCAATTTCTTTTTTGGTCGCCAAATTTTGATAACTTACATGATTTGAAGTGAGTTAATTCCGAAACTATTTAGCCTCCAGTTTCCGACTCGTTCAGTACATTGTTTGGCCCTTCAGTGAATATCAAAATACGGTTTATGAAGGCGGGTGGTCCGAATGAATTATTCAAATTTTCCTCAAAAGAGCTTTCAACATTTGTTCCATTGTTTCGAATTGATGTCTAAACAATGTAGCAACACCAGTGGTGTCAATATCTTCCTCATGAACATTTTTAATGTTTAAAGTTTAAATTAAGATATTATTATCATTTTATCTTAACATCGATGTTATTTACGATGATCACAACGCTTTTGCACAGTCACCTGTGTACTGCATAACAACCAATAAAATCAATAAATTTGTAATTATTGCAGAATTATAATATCGTCGCCACCACTGCAACAGTGGCTATCTGAAATTTTCGTGATTTTGGGGTTGTGATGGGTCTTACAGTTTTCGAGCTGAATCGATTGGTAAGGTCGCTTCTTGGCTCGTGTCAGCACTGTCGTCTCAATCACGAAAAATACAACTGTGGCTATCTTATTCCTCTACACAAACAGTGGCTATCTACTTGTGTAGTCCTGATCCAGCTTTGAGCTTTCTGTTGTTAAGTTAGTTTTCAGTTCAACTAAAATAATTTATGTTGCCGTAAAGCGGTGTAGAATCATATTTTACTAGCGAGTATTTCTTGATAAATCTGATTCCTATCACCTAGTGCCCCCTGGGTATGTACGAAATCAAGAATATTGAAGTACTCAAGTACTGAAGAACTCACCCAATAATCTGGTGTCTACATTACTTGATACTGAAGTAAACTACTTTGTTCTCAACATGGGATGTACTTCTTCAGTAGAGGCGAGGAAACCAAGTATTCGAAACAGGATGAATTCAGAAGATGGGTTATTAGCGAAGCATAGTATTTGAGAGGAGAGCCAAGAAGACGCGACAAGAAGCAAGCAACTGGCGTCCCAAGATGGCGTGCATTCAAGTTGAGGTTTTGATCAGCTGAAACCACTGCCTTCCTGATGGGTAGGGCAAGTAATGAACTCTGAGTGTCCACTCAATATTCACGATATACTGGGTAGTATATATGAACAGGAGATCGGCTATTCACGCCAATGGTGAGAAATCAACCGGGAAAATGGGAGGGCATCTACCACTTTCATTTGGCAATTTATGTGTTGTTTTCCATTCAATTTGGGATTATTGGAGTTCAATAAATGATAGTTGAGCGTTTATTCCATTCAGGTAGAGCAAATTTAAATCGTTAAATTTAAAGTGTAGGTAGCTTGAGTTGTTTTGACTTCCACTTAGTGTTGTAGATAGCTCCTGTCGTTCAATCCAGTTTTTTTTGCTCTCCAGAAAAGTTGGCTAAAATCAGATAGCCACTGTTGCAGTGGCGGCGACGATATGTTAGTTTATGTGCAGTTTTTGGCCGTCGTAGGAGGTTAAGGGTGATCGCATGACCACTCCAGGAGAGAGATAAGTGACTGAGAGAAGGGTGATCTTGACACGGAGAAGGTTTCCTCTCGTAAAAAATGAGAAAGTGAAATCGCATACGCTCCCACACCGCTGCCCAGTTCCCGAGTCGTTTGGCAGCTTTCAAACTAATTTCTAGGTTGATTTCTTATTTACAAGTGCAACGGCCCCTCAACCGCTGTATATAGGTACAATCGATAAAAGTATGGTCATCATTTTGGTTGGTTATTCCTTGAATAGTCAACCTATGTTTTCATGCAGAAGGTCAACCGGCGGGGCCGTCCGCGCCGTTTATTGGTAGTAGAAAATTTTTTGAAAATCTGACATTTGAATCAGGGGTCTGTTCCCGGCCTAGGACGGTCCTCGAAACTTTTCAGCCCGGTCGGACCAAATTTGGGCGGGGTAGGGGTCAAAATGTGTTTGTTGAAAAATGGATTTTCGAGATTTTGGTCGATCTAGGCGTGTGGGGTATCATTTTCCACTAAATATTGGACGCTGAATCCAATGAAGTAGGTCCCAGAACGATTGACACCCACTGGAAGAGGTTATTGGTGGAAATGGGTATCTCTTACTCATTTTGAATATGCGTTTTCTGGTACCTGAGCGTGTGGGGTATCATTTTCCACTAAATTTTGGATCCTGAATCGATTGGAATGAGTCTGGGACCCGCCACACCCACTGTTTTCCATATTTTCCCCATGTTGAAGAAATGAGTCTACACGCGCCTGGTCCGAGGAGTAACCATCCCCTGTGAAACAATTCGCAGCGTTTTTCAACATTTTCAATGCTCTTTGTCTTGCCAACTCAATATACTTTCCCAGATCCAGTGGATCCACTCACCCTGAGAGCCATCAGATTTCACCATTTAGAGAAGATATTTAGTTCAGAATATATCTGCTATCCACCAAATGCTGAAGAAAAACATGAACTAAAGAAACTTTTCAGACTGCAATTAACTCGCTATTTTCTCAATTGAGCAAATCCCTTTCAACCGTTCGTAATCTTTCTAGTAGCTGACTAATTAGCCATTTACTTTTAACTCTTCTTTTCAATGTTTTCTCAAGTTGCCCCTCCATCTTCCACCAATTTTATCTTTATAATTCCGTTAATTACTCAAGGGTAAGGTTCATTCAAGCCACCCTATTAATGTCAATATAATTCCATCATTGAGTTTAAAAAGAGTCAGGGTAAAGGGGAGACTTATATCAATCGATTCAGCGTCTATAACCTCTTCCGGTGGGCGCCAATCATTCTGGGACCCATTTCATTGGATTTAGTACAAAATTTAAGAGGAAAACGATACCCCACACGCCTAGGTACAAGAAATCTCGAAAACACACATTCGAAATGGGTAGATAGGCACCCATTTCGACCCATAACCTCTTGCGATGGGCGCCAATCGTTCCAGGACCCGTCTCATTGGATTCAGCGTCCAACATTTAGTCGAAAATGATACCCCACACGCAGAAAATATCGTAAATCCATTTTTCAAAATACACATTTTGGTGGCCGAATCAGAGAGATTGAATTTTCGCATGAAGTTTTCCATGACAGACGATTTTATCAACACAATCAGAAAATATTTTGAAACCGAAATCTCACCATTAGAGTCATTTTCAGTTCAGAACACGGTGATTTACCAATTGCAGCTCAAATTAGTCGAATTCCAACGACGTTTTCGTGTTCATTTCCGAGTTGTTTGCCAAATTGTGGTGACTTGTTGCTTTGCTCCACAACAGAAAAAAGATGAAGAAAGAAAACCTGACACGAGTTGAGACGAGCGAATGAGGTAACAAGTGGATCGTTTTTCTGAGCCTTCGCTAAACCAAACTTCAACGAGTTCTTTCCGGCGTCGGAAAAATACTAACTCGGAGTGATTCGAATTGTTAAAGTCGAAAAGAAGAAGAAAACATTCGACAATCCCTTTTGTTGGGAAAGAAGAAAACAAGGTAGCTCAGAGACGACAAAAACCTTCTAATTGCCCTTTGTTGTGTTGGGGCAGGTGTGAAGGGGTCGACTGGTGAATGCCGCTTGCCACGAGACCTCAACTGAGGGTGCTTTGAAGTAGACGTAGGTATACAATAAGTACAACACCATAATGCGACGCAGGTTTAAAGATTTTCTGTGGACGTCACCGAGCTGGCCTCCTAGTTGTAACAGTTTGGAAAATTGCTGCAAATACGTTCACAGGGGTTGGTCATTCCACGGACCAGGCGCATGGAGACTCATTTCTTCAACATGGAGAAAATGGTGGGTGTTCCGGACCCATTCCAATCGATTCGGGGTCTAAAATTTAGTGGAAAATGATACCCCACACGCCTAGGTACCAGAAATTTCGAAAACACACATTCGAAATGGGTAGATAGGCACCCATTTTGACCCATGTCCTCATACAGAGAGCGCCAATCTTTTCCGGACTCATTTCATTGGATTCAGCTGTAAGCCTCTCTCGAATTAAAATGTGTTTGAATTTACTATAATTTAATTCGGGTTTCTTCGGAGAATTTGGAAGGGACCTAGCGAGAGGATACGGGATGTAAGTCCAAGACCTACGACTGAGCAACTAGGGATACCAAGGATGAGCATAAAATACATTGATACAAAATGAATTATAATTGAAAACAAGGACACGTTGCAAAGGAGAATATGCCTCAACCTGGGCTAGAATTGATACAAGACAAAGTAATTTGACAAAGTAAATTAGACAACATGTGGAGCATAAAATACAATTAATACACGATACATGAAATGATGATATACATGAAATACAATTAATGAACAAGCGCAACGATACCGGCTGACGAAAACGGCGTCGACGTCAAAGGAAAACAGGAGGGGGTATGCTGTCCCGCAGGTACACAGTGAGGCTTAATTAACTTGAGTCCTTTATCATCTCATGGGGAACACAATATTACAGCTTCAGTCAACTTCAGCACAGTAGCAGAGTTCACTTCAGAGCGAGCACAGGACAAAGCCAGGATGGACTGAGTGAGATGCACTTGCACGACAGGGTTACAAAAATATATATGACTCCGACATGTTGGGCGCCTCAGTAACGAGCCGCCGGTTGGGCGCCTTGGCAATGAGTGTGTGCTGGAGCTCTCCAAATGCGACGTCCAGGCAGGAGCTGTGCGCGCATCCTGGCGCATGCTCCCTCCCTTCTGGCCTTCTGGAGGCAGTAAGACGGGGGCTTACACAGCGTCCAAAATTTAGTGGAAAATGATGCCCTGCACGCCTAGGTACCAGAAATCTCGAAAATACACATTCAAAATGGGTAGATAGGTACCCATTTTGACCCATAATTCATCCAGATGGCGCCAATCTTTTCCGGACTCATTTCATTGGATTCAGCGTCCAAAATTTAGTGGAAAATGATACCCCACACGCCTAAATCGCCAAAAATCTCGAAAATCTATTTTTCAAAAAACACATTTTGACCCCTACCCCGCCCAAATTTGGTCCGATCGGGCTGAAAAGTTTCGAGGACCAACTAGAACGCCCAGAAAAAATTATTCGCCCGAATCGGGACGATTGACTTTTTACATGAAAACAAGTTGATCATTCGAGGAATAACCAACCAAAACGCCTCGTTTTATTTATTCTACAAGAGTAAGAGCGTTAAATTCACTCATAAATTACTCAGGTGACTCAGGGAAACCCCTAAAAAAAGAGGGTGACTCAGAAGGGAATTCGGTAGGTAAAAGTACACGTCATTCCTAAAAGGGCTTCCACCACCGACCCCTTGAGAAATTGAAACGCGCGTTTGGGTGTTTTATTACACGCTGAGCAAGCGCGAAGGGACTGAACGAGTGAAACGTATTACAAGAGGATAAAATTCATTATACTCCGGAAATGGATTACGGCCGTATCGTGAGGAAGGGATGGTTTTTCAGTGCCGGAAACGAAGTATTTTAATGAAAGGAAAATTCATCTCGAAATAATATCTGAGAATATCAAGGACGTTGTGCTTGTTATAAAGAATAAATAATATTCAAATTCACAGGGGTTGGTTATTCTTCGGACCAGGCGCATAGAGACTTATTTCATCAACATGGGGAAATGGGGGAAACAGTGGGTGTGGCGGGTCCCGGACCTATTCCAATCGATTCAGGGTCAAAAAGTTAGTGGAAAATGATACCCCACACGCCTAGGCACCAGAAATCTCATAACCACACATAAAATGGGTAGATAGGCACCCATTTTTACCCATAACCTCATCCGGTGGGCTCCAATTGTTCCTGGACCCGTCTCATTGGATTCAGCGTCCAAATTTAGTGGAAAATGATACCCCACACGCCTAGGCACCAGAAATCTCATAACCACACATAAAATGGGTAGATAGGCACCCATTTAGACCCATAACCTCATCCAGAGGGCGCCAATCGTTCCTGGACCCGTCTCATTGGATTCAGCGTCCAAAATTTAGTGGAAAATGATACCCCACACGCCTGGGTACCAGAAATCTCAAAACCTCACATAAAATGGGTAGATAGGCACCCATTTAGACTCATAACCTCATCCGGTGGGCTCCAATTGTTCCTGGACCCTTCTCATTGGATTCAGCGTCCAAAATTTAATCAAAAATAATACCCCACACGTTTTAACCTCCGTAAATCTACAAAAATTCTTCTTAAAAACACATTTTGACCACAATTTTCCCTTAATCTTTCCCTTAATCCCTTCTCAAAATGACACCCTCAGTTTCACCCATACCCTCCTCCGTTCAGGACTGGATGTTCCATTAATATTAAATAAGTTTGTATATTAAATTATATTGATAATAAATGTATTGTTAGATTAAGAATGCCATTGTGGGTAGTTCGTGATCGTGTTGCTGGCTGGTCCCAATAACTCGAAATCTACAATTTTTATCCTGATATTTATCAATTAATGATCAATTTTATGTTGTGCATTGAAATGTGTGCTCGGAAATTTCAAGTTTTTGTTTTCTGTGAACTGACTTTTTCCTCCTGCGTTACGACAGGTGCTTCTTGCCAACCATCTGCTCCCGAAACCGCTTATAAAAGGCTCGATCCAATATAACGACTCGTATCTAGGTTCTATTCTAGAAATCGCCCTCAGTGAAAACTACCGAATAAGGGCGTGCAATTTATTCCGAGCAACGATTCACCTTTCTAATCGACAAGCATTATAGAAATGGGGGTTGAATGGGTTTCAAATTCGGAGCGGACTTGATTGAGATTCCATTTCTCTTCGGCACTTTGATCATTGGAAATCGATCAAAATTGTATCGGCTTTCGATTTTGTCGAAAATTGGTTTTAAATTGAGGTTAAATCGTCCCGTTTTGAGTACTTTGTCCATCAAAAGTGTGAAATTTCGATCCGAAATATCGATACCTTCTATATTATCGAAGGTCGAATCGAAACATATTGTAACAGTTTACGCTCTTTGTAAATAATTTATTACAATTTATTGTTCACTCAAATACACTGTCCTCATTCACACACTGGCGCAAATGTTCATTTATCAGTGCAGGTTCAAATCTCCTCATCTTACAGATGTTTAGTATTGTGAAGTAAATTTCCTTGTAAGGCAGGAGGTATAGCTTCAGATAGGTTCCCAAAAGGAAGATTGTTCAGCCAATAAGTGGTATCGGTTGCAAAATAAGGACCATCAACTTAGCACCAGCTTGCTCGTATGCTGGGTTCACCATCGTGTGTCTGCACACAAACCTTTGGCAAGTTTTGGCGTTTTTGGCACTATCTAAGGCTCAACTGTAAGGAGAAATGTAAGGAGAGTGCGAGAGGAAACCCCAAACTCGTAGATTCAGGAAAAGATTCCTCGGAAGATGCTCATTTCATACGTTTTCACGACGCCGAACAAGGGGAATTACTCGAATTTGTGTGAACCTCGTGCAAACTCGATGGTATCGCAAGGTCGAGGAACCTGCCAGTGACCATTCTCGTAATTGAGAATCAAATATGGCGAGAAAATCACCCGTGAGATCGAAAGGTTGCGAGGGCGAACCTATCATCACGTTGACGAACGAAGGCCTAATAACCTGAGACGTCCGGTCTCCCATTGGAAGGGGGAAATGTTGAAACTGGAAATGAAATGTGAAGATGATCTAACTGGATAGATGAGCAGAACGAGGGAATCGAATAATTCTGCATGAAATATGTCCGTAGATGGCGACGCTGGCCTGGGGTAGGGGCCTTCATGCCATTAACACCTGTGCGCACTGGCACAACCAGCAAGGACTCGATGACTCAATTATACCAGCCAGGCAGTAATTGAGGCTATTACTGGGCCAATACTTCAACTCTCAATCTGGCGAATGTCTCCAATCCAAGAACGCTCTTCTCAAGGCATTATGATTCTCTGTATTATGTACGGGGGTGAAGATCTTCTGGCCAAGGAAGGATTGAGGATGAAGTTTGCAGCTTTCTCTAACTGCAATGAAACACACAGATTTGATCGCAGGAAACCCTCTAATCAGTTTGAATTGGCCGATACTACCAGGTTTCTAGCAACAATGCTCTTCATTTCACCAAAAACCAAAGCACAGCGTGAAGTCCTTTCTTTCTCTCCCTAAAAAGAAAGGATCTCTGTTCCATATGTACTGAGCTCTCTGGTAACAACTGGTTGGTTGCCTGTGTGCTCTAATGATACCCAGCACTTGTGCGCAGTAGCTCAACCAGCAAGGACTCAATGACTCAATTATGCCAGCCAAGCAGTAATTGAGGTTACTACTGCGCCTATACTTCAACTCTCAACCTGGCAAATGTCTCCAATCCAAGAACGGTCTTCTCAAGGCATTGTAATTCACTGTAATGGTAATTCACGGGGATGAAGATCTTCTGGCCGAGGAAGGATTGAGGATGAAGTATGCAGCTTTCTCTAACTGCAATGAAGCACAGGTTTGATCGCAGGAAACCCTCTAATCAGTTTGAATTGGCCGACACTACCAGGCTTCTAGTAATCAATGCTCTTCATTTCACCAAAAACCAAAGCACAGCGTGAAGTCCTTTCTTTCTCTCCCTAAAAAGAAAGGATCTCTGTGCCATATGTACTGCGCTCTCTGGTAACAACTGGTTGGTTGCCTGTGCGCTCTGAAGATGCCCAGCACCTGTGCGCAGTAGCTCAACCAGCAAGGACTCAATGACTCAATTATGCCAGCCAGGCAGCAATTAAGGCTATTACTGTCTCCAATCCAAGAACGCTCATCTCAAGGCATTGTAATTCACTGTAATATTCACGGGGGTGAAGATCTTCTGGCCAAGGTAGGATCGAGGATGAAGTTTGCAGCTTCCTCTGCTATGGAACTCAATGCTCCTCATTTCTCCGAAAACAAAGCACAGCGCACAGTTCCTTCTCTCTCTCTAAAATGAAATGATTTCTGTGTCCTATCGTCCATGTTTGCAGTGCACAGTGCACTGGTTGGTTGCCTACGTGCTCTGAAGATGCCCAGCCACATGAGCAATGAGTCAGCGACTCCTTGGTGATGAACATCCTAGCCGTGATACAGCCTTCAAGGTTGCCACTGGTGAGGGGGATCTGTCATGTATTTCATGATGGGTACACCTGATTACCCCCTCCTAGTGGGTCAATGGATGACGATGTGATTGTGGACATGAAAGAACAGCCAATCTGTAATCACCATTCACCCGTTTCAGCACAGCAAATCTGAAATTTTGGTCAGGGGTCTGTTCCCCGCTGTAGTTTGTCCTTGAAACTTTTCAGGCCGATCGGACCAAGTTTGGGGAGGGCAGGGGTCAAAATGTGTTTTTTGAAAAAAGGATTTTCGATATTTTGGGCGATCTAGGCGTGTGGGGTATCATTTTCCACTAAATTTTGGACGCTGAATCCAATGAGACGGGTCTTGGAACGATTGGTGCCCTCCCGAAGAGGTTATGGACGCTGAATCAATTGAAATTAGTCTCCATGCGCCTGGTCGGAGGAATACCAACCCCTGTGGAAGAATTTGTAGCGTTTTTCTTGTACATTTTGGGCGCTGAATCGATTGGAATGAGTCCGAGACACTCCACAGACACTGTTTTCCCCATAATCTTGCTTCAAGAAACAATAAACTATTGTAGGAGAATTTGCAACGTCGACTGTGGATGGATATAACCATTCAGAGTCTTAACTTTGAACATTCTACACCAACAAAGGCCTCCATTCACGTTGATTCGGCGACGTGAGCTGTTGAAACAGCGTGTGCCCCCTCGAAATAATCGATACCATTCTCGAGGGTGACTAAGGGGAAGTCGCTGAGGGGGGTAGCGTCTACGCACGGAAGTCCGATTCAAAACGACCCCTCAACTATGAAATATGCAGTCGCCAAGCTCCGTTGTTGAATCGACTGGCTGACGGCGAGTGGACGACCGAGTTGACCCAAAATTGATTAATCGAGAATTTATATTTGGGTTTGATTTCACTAGCTGTACGTGTCGCCTGCTGAGGGTGGAGATTATTGAAGAGTCTTCATCCTCGGACGAATTATCAAAAATCGATCTGAAACCCCATTTTGGTTGGTTATTCCTTGAATAATCAACCTATGTTTTCATGCAAATGGTCAACCTCTCCGATTCGGCTCAAAATTTTTTTCTGGACGTTTCATGGTGTCTAGATCAAAAAAGGTCAATGTCCGTCCGCCGTACGCCGTCCGCCGTCCACGCCGTTTTTGGTAGTAGAAAATTTTCTAAAAATCTGAAATTTGGGTCAGGGGTCTGTTCCCGGTCTAGGACGGTCCTCCAAGCTTTTCAGCCCAATCGGACCAAATTTGGGCGGGGTAGGGGTCAAAATGTGTTTTTTGAAAAATGGATTTTCGAGATTTTGGGCGATCTTGGCGAGTGGGGTATCATTTTCCACTAAATTTTGGACGCTGAATCCAATGAAATGGGTCTCAGAACGATCAGCACTCACTGGAAGAAGACATGGGTCAAATTGGGTATATATTACCCATTTTGAATATGTATTTTCGAGATTTCTGGAAGCTGGGCGTGTGGGGTATCATTTTCCACTAAATTTTGGACGCTGAATTCAATGAAGTGGGTCCCAAAACGATTGGCACCCACTGGAAGAAGTTATGGGTCCAATTGGGTATATATTACCCATTTTGAATATGTGTTTTCGAGATTTCTGGAACCTGGGCGTGTGGGGTATCATTTTCCACTAAATCATGGACACTGAATCGATTGGAATGGGTCTGGGACCCGCCGCACCCACTGTTTCCCCCATTTCCCCCATGTTGAAGAAATGAGTCTCCATGCGTCTGGTCCGAGGAATAACCAACCCGTGTGTAAGAATTTGCAGCGTTTTTCTTTTCTTTGTGCTAGATCATCTGGGAGCCCCGCTCTATGGCTCCATGGCTTCCCCGTATATCAGGCACCCCACCCTCTTCCGGCGTCCGCCTGCCTGTGGCAGCCCAGGGTGGATCTCGTGGAGGTGCCGGGTTTTCCAAGGGGTCTTTAAAGCGGCCCATAGACGGTCAATATTATTGTGCAATATTCCGGGTTGTGCAATTTAACTGAGCGTGTGTAGACGATATTGAAAGGTTGCACAATATATTGTGTGATTGATGAAAAGTTGAAAATATATTGTACAACCTGAAAAATATTGCGTCGTCTGTTGGCAGTATTGCGCAATATACCGTCAGTTGGTCTCAAGCAGCGGTCGTTTCAACAAGTCGTCTCATTATAGGTCTTATCATGGGTGACAAGAAAGCGGAAAAACAATTTATTGTGGAGTTTATAGAGGTTTATCGTGTTCTTCCGGCTCTGTGGGACGTCAAGTCCAAAGACTACAATAATCTTGCCAAAAAGCGGGAGCAGTACGACGTGCTAGTAGAAAAATACCGAGAAAAACACCCGGACTGAAAAACAGGAAGTGGTCAAGAAAATTAATTCTCTGCCTACAAACTTCCGGAAAGAGTTAAAACGGATTCGAGATGCAGAGAAAACTGGTGCAGGGACGGATGTTTGCACAATGTGGTTGTACGTCTGTGCTCGCAATTGCGCAATATATTGCACAACCTTCAATATCTACTCTACACAGTACAATATTTTGCACCAACCAAAATATTGTACAATACTATTGACCGTCTAGGGGCTTCCGTCAATATATTGTACAACCCACATTGCACAATAATATTGAGCGTCTAGGGACCGCTTTAGTTCAATCTTTTGCTCTGCTAGGCCTCCGTACTCTTCTTGTGCTTGCGGTCTTCCATCATTGGCATGTAATGAGCTTTAGGGTGGGGGTGGCTGTGGAGCTGTTGGGACTTAGTGCTTAATGTGGTGGTGGCGGCACTTACTCGCCACATTACTGGGCTTCACTGAACGTAGAGGCATTTTGTAGGGGTACCTAAATAGGAAAACACCCCACCTGTGTCCTCCACTCCAGTTCATTCTTCACCCATTTTCTTTGTGCTCCACAGTCCTGCGAAGGAGTCCTTTGCTAAAACGCTGTAGGTAGGGCGAGTACTAGGATTCCTCCCCTGCCTGGATAAAAACCTAAATTTAACTATGCCTAGCCTAAAAGAAAAATTATCACAGGCGCATATCATATTTTATTTAAAAGACTAGGGGGGGAAGAGAGTACTTGTTATTCCTCCTTCCCCAAAGGCTTAGGTCTAGACCAACCCTGAGCACACCCACCACCTGGCCGGTAGGGAGGGGGATAAATCCCCGCCAGCCAGCCGAGCCCACCCTTCCTAAAGTGGCCCTCCTGGTTCCCGTCTTGTAGGGTTTCCCGTACTGCAGGGTGTTACTAGCCCAGAAGAGCCGACAGCCCAGGAAAAAAAAAAATAAAAAAAATAAATAAATAAAATTAAAATAAATAAATAAGGCCCCTGCGCCAGGCACAGAAATAACCAAACCTAACCAATATGCTGCCTCCCCAGAGACTGGCAGGGTCCCCCAACCAGCGACACAAACACTTACTAATAGCCGTACGCCGTCCATTGTCCACGCCGTTTTTGGTAGTAGAAAATTTTCTAAAAATCTGAAATTTGGGTCAGGGGTCTGTTCCCGGCCGAGACGGATCCTCAAAACTTTTCAGCCCGATCGGACCAAATTTGGGGGGGTAGGGGTCAAAATGTGTGTTTTTTGAGAAATGGATTTTCGAGATTTTGGGCGATCTAGGCGAGTGGGGTATCATTTTCCACTAAATTTTGGACGCTGAATCCAATGAAACGGGTCCCAGAACGATTGGCACCCACTGGAAGAAGTTATGGGTCAAATTGGGTATATATTACCCATTTTGAATATGTGTTTTCGAGATTTCTGGTACCTGGGCGTGTGGGGTATCATTTTCCACTAATCATGGACACTGAATCGATTGGAATGGGTCCGGGACCCGTCACACCCACTGTTTCCCCCATTCGAGGAATAACCAACCCGTGTGTAAGAATTTTTTAAACAAAATTCAATAGTTTTATACCAACGTGAGCGTGGGTCGGTTAGAAAGTTACAAATGAAAGGCGTCCAAATCGAACTCGACGTATCGATTCTGTCTCACGAGCGGGCATTTCGGATGTTCGGGAAAAAATACAACTTTTTTTCTCGTTGTATCCATGAACTAGAAACAGAATATCTGAGAAATTCTCTCTGAGAGTCACGAGCATTAGAACGAAGGTTTATAATGTCGATTTCTTTTCAATGGAGAGTGAAAGTTTCCTACGTTTGGATAACTAGCGTGAAGTTGAGTGATTTACGTGCTGAATTGCTCTAAATGTCACGTTCCGTATCATTTGGAATTTATTTTTTACTCTGGCTTTCCCTGGTATGATGTGATTGTAGATTGTGGGTTTATTTAGTGCTGATAAACCTATGTAAGAATGTTCCTGAGGCCGCGAGGCACATTACAGTCTATCCACGCCAATTTTGGTTGTAGAAAATTTTCTAAAAAACTGAAATTTTGGTCAGGGGTCCATTTCCGGCATTGATTGGTCCTAAAAACTTTTCAGCCCGATCGGACCAAATTTGGGCGGGGTAGGGGTCAAAATGTGTTTTTCGAAAAATGGATTTTCGAGATTTTGGGTGATCTAGGCGTGTGGGGTATCATTTTCCACTAAATTTTGGACCTGAATTGATTGGAATGGGTCCGGAAAAGATTGGTGCCATCTGGATGAGGTTATGGGTCCAAATGGGTGCCTATCTACCCATTTTATGTGTGGTTTTGAGATTTCTGGTACTTAGGCGTGTGGGGTATCATTTTCCACTAAATTTTGGACGCTGAATCCAATGAAATGAGTCCGAAAACCATTAGCGCCCACTGGATGGGTCAAAATGGGTGCTTGTCCACCCCTTTTTATTCATTATTTTATAACAGTTAATTGTAATTTTATACTAGTTATCCATCTCAATTTGTCAACATTTAGATGGACTTACGTTCATCATGCCAGAGTTCAATTTCTCTGATTGTCCCTGAATTCAGCAGTGTGCTGTCTGCTGTACGCCATCTGCTATCTGCTGCCATCGCTGACTTTGGTAGTAAACAATTTTTTAAAAATCTGAAATTTGGGTCAGGGGTCCTTTTCCGGCTGTAGTTGGTCCTCGAAATTTTTCAGCCCGATCGGACCAAATTTGGGCGGGGAAAATGTGGAGTCAAAATGTGTTTTTCGAAAAAAGGATTTTCGAGATTTCTGGTACCTAGGTGTGTGGGGTATCATTTTCCGCTAAATTTTGGACGCTGAATCCAATGAAATGGGTCCTTGAACGATTGGCGCCCTCTGGATGCGGTTATGGGTCAAAATGGGTGTCTATCTACCCATTTTATGTGTGGTTTTGAGATTTCTGGTATTTAGGCGTGTGGGGTATCATTTTCCACTAAATTTTGGACGCTGAATCCAATGAGACGGGTCCAGGAACGATTGGCGCCCTCTGGATGAGGTCATGGGTCAAAATGGGTACCAAATTACCCATTTGGAATGTGTTTTGGAGATTTCTTGTACCTAGGCGTGTGGGGTATCATTTTCCACTTAATTTTGAACCCTGAATCCAATAAAATGTGTCCTTGAACGATTGGCGCCCTCTGGATGCGGTTATGGGTCAATATGGGTACCAAATTACCCATTTTGAAAGTGTTTTGGAGATTTCTTGTACCTAGGCGTGTGGGGTATCATTTTCCACTTAATTTTGAACCCTGAATCCAATAAAATGTGTCCTTGAACGATTGGCGCTCTCTGGATGAGATTATGGGTCAAAATGGGTACCAAATTACCCATTTTTAATGTGTTTTAGAGATTTCTGGTACCTAGGCGTGTAGGGTATCATTTTCCACTAAATTTTGGACGCTGAATCCAATGAAATGGGTTTTTGGACGATTGGCGCCCTCTGGATGAGGTCATGGGTCAAAATGGGTACCAAATTACCCATTTGGAATGTGTTTTGGAGATATCTGATACCCTAGGCGTGTGGGGTATCATTTTCCACTAAATTTTGGATCCTAAATCGATTGGAATGGGTCCAGGACCGGCCACACTCGCTGTTTTCCCCATTTTTCCCTTGTTGAAGAAATGAGTCTCCTCGTACGAGGAATAACCAACCCCTGTGTAAGAATTTGCAGCGTCTTGCAGGAGTATGATTGAAGGAAAATGCTTTACACTGCGTTACTAATCTCGTCTAATCATAAGTTTCATTTGGATTATCATGATTTTCGCAAACCAGTCGATTAAAGCCCTTCACATCACTCGATCACTTCGGTTTCTTCCACAAGGCGAACTGACCCTGGTGTAGGGTGATCACGATTCGGCAGATCACGAGATGCAGATGATCTTCATCAAGAGCGGTTTTTTCTCCTCTAAAAGACTCACAACCGACCATTAACTCGAAACTCAACAACCCACGTTCAGTTGAGAAAATTGCGACGCTGTCGAACTTGTTGTTTCCGACGAGATTTCGAGCTGCCGCAATTATCGCTCGAAACGTGGATTTTAATTAAATTTTCCGGATTGGAGCGGCCAAAAAGGGGGGTGGAAGTGAGAAAGTGAGTTTAGGGGAAGGTAAATAGTCGACGCTGTTGGGCTCCTGAACAAATTGGAAAGCCATCGGAAGCGGATCGATTGATCGATTCTGTCAGATTGGTGCCGTTCGAGCTGAGTAGAATTTCACAACCGACACTATTAATACCGAAAGCTTAATCTTTGCTTTTGAAAGAGATTTTAAACGATTTTTTTGTGTACCAAACTGCTCGGGGGGCTAATAAGATTATAGGGTGTTCTTTTGGCTGATTATTATTCTACAATTTTTGATTATTTCTTGAGAAAATTAAGTGTTGAGTGTCCTCGACTCATTATGATTGATTCAGCGTCTAACATTTCGTGAAAAATGATACCCCACACGCCTAGGTACCAGAAATCTTAAAATCCAAATTCAAAATGGGTAATTGGGTACGCATTTTGACCCATAACCTCTTCGGGTGGGCGCCAATCGTCCCGGAATCCATCCAAATGAATTCAGCGTACAATATTTAGTAGAAAATGATATCCCACATGCCTTGGTACGAAAAAGTTTGAAAATTTAGTTTCAATAAGATACATTTTTATCCATACCCTCCCCAAAATTGGATTAATCGTGCTGAAATCACAGCCAGGAAAAGGTACATGATTGTGTTTAATTAGTCCATCAAATTTTGTTTATCGAAATAAGGATTTTCAGCGTTTTACGCGTGTTTGGTATCAAATGCCACTAAATTTTGGACGCAAAATCCATTTAGATGGGTCCTTGACCGATTGGCGCTCGCTGGAGTGGGGTTTGGGTCAAAATGGGTACCTACCTATATATTGTAACGATTTATGTTCTCAGTAAATAATTTATTAACAATCGTTCACTTGAGTACATACACTGTTCACATTCGCGCACTTACACAATGAAAGAATCACAATACACGGTTGTAAGCGGTTGTCGCACTATTTATAACGCGGCATAGCACAATTTATAACCCAAAGCGTCTATATCTGGACTCCGAATTGAACTGAACTGGGCGGCGCTCATGGGTCTGTTTTATACCTGCTGCCTCTCGGTCGAGTACCTTCCAGAACGTTCCCTGGTTCTGGGAACTCGACGTGTTGTCTGGAGCGAACGGGGAGGTTCCCGAATGTTCGAGACCCTTAATCCTCCACAGGTCGTTGACCTTGCGACGCCAGCAGCCCATTTGACCGGCGCCGGTGTGAGCTCGCAACAATATTTTAGAAGAGGGTTTTTGAGATTTTTGGGTATTTAGGCGTGTGGGTAACATTTTGTACGCTGAATCGATTGGAATGAGTCCGGGACATTTCACACCCACTGTTTCCCCCATTCCACCCATGCTTCTAAGAAATCTAAGAAAATGAATGATGGAGGAATATACAGCGTTTTTCCTTTTAGTGAGCTGAACATGATCAGTAGGTAACCGATTAAAGATGGAGACTAATTTGAAAATGATTCCCCTAGATACCAGAAATTTCGAAAACACTTATTCGAAATGGGTAGATAGGTCCCCATTTTGACCCATAACTTCTTCCGGTGGGCTGCAATCGTTCCGGGACCCATTTCATTGGATTCAGCGTCCAAAATTTAGTGAAAAGTGATACCCCACACGCCTAGATCGCCAATAACCTCGAAAATTCATTTTCCGAAAAACACATTTTGACCCCTACCCCGCCCAAATTTGGTCCGATCGGACTGAAAAGTTTCGAGGACCAACTAGACCCAAAAGCGGGTCCCTGACCCAAATCCATGATTTAAAAAAAATCTTTTTACCACCAAAGTCGGCGTGGACGGCGGATTTTTGATCTAGACACTTTGAAACCCCCCAAATAAATTTTGGGCCGGACTTTTTACTAGAAAACTGTTAAAACAGTCCAAAAACACTCCAAATTTGCCCATTTGTTCCTTGGAGAAGCATTATGGTGAAAACAGTAAGCGTGGAGTGTCCCGGACCAATTCCAATGGATTCAAAATTTTGTGGAAAATTATACCCCCACACGGCAAAGTACCCAAAATCTTGAAAAAAAAAAAAAAAAAAAAAAAAATTTCGAAATAAATATTTAGGTACTATAAAGCCGAAAGCAGACCCCTGGCCCAAATTTCAAATTTTTGGAAATTTTTCTACTGCGTACAGCGGACGGACTTTTGACTTTTTTGATCTAGACACTTTGAAACCCCCCGAATAAATTTTGGGCCGGACTTTCTACTTGAAAACTGTTAAAACAGTCCAAAAACACTCCAAATTCGCCCATTTGTTCCTTGGAGAAGCATTACGGTGAAAACAGTAAGCGTGGAGTGTCCCGGACAAATTCCAATGGATTCAAAATTTCGTGGAAAATTATACCCCCTCTCGGCAAAGTACCCAAAATTTTGAAAAAAAAAGAAAAAAATTTTTGAAATAAATATTTAGGTACTATAAAGCCGGAAGCAGACCCCTGGCCCAAATTTCAAGTTTTTGGAAATTTTTCTACTGCGTACAGTGGACGGACTTTTGACTTTTTTGATCTAGACACTTTGAAACCCCCCAAATAAATTTTGGTCCGGACTTTTTACTCGAAAACTGTTAAAACAGTCCAAGAACACTCTAAATTCGCCCATTTGTTCCTTGGAGAAGCATTATGGTGAAAACAGTAAGCGTGGAGTGTCCCGGACCAATTCCAATGGATTCAAAATTTCGTGGAAAATTATACCCCCACACGGCAAAATACCCAAAATCTTGAAAAAAAAAAAAAAAAAAAATTTTTTTTTCGTATTAAATATTTAGGTACTATAAAGCCAAAAGCAGACCCCTGGCCCAAATTTCAAATTTTTGGAAATTTTCCTACTGCGTACAGCGGACGGACTTTTGACTTTTTTGATCTAGACACCTTGAAACGCCCTGAATTTGGTAGATAGTAAGCTTTTTGGTTGATTTTTCGAATAATCAGAGAAATATCAGAAGTTCAGAAGGCTAAAAATAGCCTAATTGATTCCCATCGATGTTTGGGACGTTATATTAGAACAGGGGTGGCCAACCCAAACGATCCTGAGGGCCACTTTGGAAATGCATCACAACTCCTCGGGCCACATCCCTATATAAGATTTAGATACACTATATAGACTTTAGATATAGACTATAGAGTATAGGGATTTTTTTTTAGTGAAATATTAAAACATTAATGAGTTTTTATTGAAGCGTTTACTACTGTTTTACAAGGATAAATAGATAATATAATAATAATGATACTTTACGAACATTGTAAAGAAATATATACGTAAATCTAAGTAATATATAAACAAAAATGAAAAAAAGAACCAAGTGAAATCAGTTGAAAAATATATTTTATTAGTGCGATATTTGTTTCTCCATTTTTTCACTTAGCTTTTGCAAATCGATCTCAATTTGGGTATTTGCAATTCGTAATTGGTGTTCCAGGTTAGCGTCCGTTAAGCTTGAGCGTGTTTTTTTTTTGGTTAATTTCATTTTCGAAAAGAACGATTCGCATGTGTAAGTAGAACCAAAAGCGCTAACAATTTTTTGTGCCATATTTCTCAAATTTGAAAATTTCTCTTTTGTGGCGTAAGTGTTGTAAAAATCAATTTTTGATGCTGATGTCTCAAAAATGTGTTTTAATTCAATATTGCACTGTAAGTCCACGAGTTCCATTTGAAGATATTCTGGGGCCGACTCTATTTCAACATGAAATGGAGATGAATATATTTCAAAAATTTTCTTATATTTCTCCAACTCTAAATTACCGAATCGGCTTTCAAAAGCACCTGCAAGTTCTCTTATTTCTTTAGAATATTTGATGTAACTAATACATTTTGATTTTTTTTTAAATTCGCTCAACAATGGAAAGTGGCAAGCATTATTATTTTCCAATTGCGTTTCAAATATCAATAGTTTCTTCTGAAATGCTTTGATGTGATTAAATGTATCGATTATAAGGTTATTTTTTCCTTGCAGTGACATATTTAATTGGTTAAGTTTTTCGACAATATCCACTAAAAAGCACAAATCCAATAACCACTCTTCATTTTTTAATTCTGGTACAGATCTTTGCTTGTCATTCATAAACAAGTCAATTTCATCTCGTAACTCATAAAATCGATTCAAACATCTTCCACGACTTAACCATCTGATTTTAGTGAAGTATACTACGTCACCATATATTCAGAATCTAATTCAGAAGTTCAGGTCCGATCTGGGTCTTGATTCTTCTACAGCGACAGTGACAATAATAAATGGACTAGTGGAAATTGCTGCAAATGACACGTTTCTGCACTCTTCATGTGGCCGCTGAGCCCGCACGCAAAACCCACGTTGGAAAGTCCTGCTAAAGGAATGTCTTTACAAACTGCAGAGAAAAAGGCCGTTGAATGTAACAGAGCTTTCGAAAGGAGGATGGTTGTGGAAGAGCGTGGTGGAGGGCAGCAAACGGGTTTCTGACTGGAGGCAAAACTTTACGAAGACTTCCATTCGGGACCGGCAGATCTAGTTACCTGAAGACGTTTCCTCGACTTGGGCTCCCGCTCCTGACCAACATGGCCGCTAGTTGGGAGTCATGTTCTTTTTGAGATCATTAAAAGTCGGCCCTGGCGTCTTTTCAGAGATCGTTCCTATTCGGGCGAGTTTACTCTAGATTTTGACGGGCTGTGGACACGAAAACAGCCATTTTCTATGGGATAAGTTTCATCTTCAGCACAATTCTACAGCAGCGACTAAAATTTTACCAGATCAGCTCCATCCCAGGCAAACCACAGTTCTGATGAAGGAACACAGAACGCTGCAAATTCATACACACGGGTTGGTTATTCCTCGGACCAGGCACATGGCGAGTAATTTCTTCAACAGTGGGTGTGGTGGGTCTCGGACCCATTCCAATCGATTCAGGGTCCAAAATTTAGTGGAAAATGATACCCCACACGCCTAGGTACCAGAGATCTCAAAAACAGACATTCAAAATGGGTAGATAAGTACCCCCATTTTGACCCATAATCTCATCCAGAGGGCGCCAATCTTTCCGGGACCCGCCTCAATGGAATCAGCGTCCTACATTTAGTGGAAAATGATACCCCATGCGCCTAGACCGCCATTTTAAAAAACACATTTTGACACTCCCCCCCTCTAAATTTTGTCGTCTGATCGGGCGTTTCAAGGACCAACTAGAGCCGGGTCTCTGACCAAAATTTCAGATTTTTAGGAAATTTTCCACTACCAAAGTCGGCTTGGAAGGCCATTTGACTCATTTGATCCTTGCAACGCCTAGGTACCAAAAATCTCGAAAACACGTATTCAAAATGGGTCCGAGATACCCATTTTGACCCATAACCTCTTCCAGTGGGCGCCAATTGTTCTGGGACCCTTTTCATTGGATTCAGAGTCCACATTTTAGTGGAAAATGATACCCCACACACCTAGGTTGCAAAAAATCTCAAAAAATCAATTTTTCGAAATACACATTTTGACCCCACCCCGCCCAAATTTGGTCCGATAGGGTTGAAAAGTTTCGAGGACCATCTAGAACAATGAACGAATTCGAAATGATTAATTTCAAATTTTCAGAAAATTTTCTATTGCCAAAGTCGGCGTGGACGGCGGACGGACATTTGGTAATTTTGATCTATACACCAAAAAATTTTTGGGGCGAATCGGAGAGATTGACTTTTTGCATGAAAACATGAAAACTTAGAAATAGCCAACCAAAAAACTATTTTCTGTGAATCCAAAGAGACGGGTCCCGGGACGATTGGAGCCCACGAAAGAGATTATGGGTCAAAATGGGTATCCATCTACCCATTTCGAAAGTGGGTATTCAAAATTTCAGGTACCTAGTCGTGTGGGGTATCATTTTCCACTAAATTTTGGACCCTGAATCCAATGAGACAGTTCCTGGGACGATTGGCACCTTCTGTTATTGGTCAAAATGGGTATCTATATACCCATTTTGAATGTGTGTAATCGAGATTTCTGGTACCGAAGCGTGTGGGGTATCATTTTCCACTAAATTTTGGATCCTGAATCGATTGGAATGGGTCCGGGACCCACCACACCCACCGAAAACAATCTCGAATCATCCTAGTTCGATATATCGATTTTCAGAGATGCGTCAACTCCTCATTTTCCACCAAATTTTGGACACCACTCCCCCTACTATCGCGCTAATAATTGATAAACCACTGTGTTCGCATTTTGATATGCATAAGAGTCAAATTTTGGGGCAAATTGGAAAATTCACTTATTTCAAGAAAACATCGGTGTACATATAATTCGAGTAGCGATAAACCAAAACCGAACACATTTCCTCCAATATATGGAAATAACATGGAAGCAGAATCGACCGGTTGCTGTCAAATAACAGAAGTTTGACTATTTCCCACAACGCTCGTATAAATCACCCCCTGTTTCAATATCCGTCCAATTATTCAACATGAGTTCCAATGTGCGAATCACGTACGCAGAACGGATGATACGTCATATTGAATTCACCCTTGTTGGATTTTCGCGTTTTACTGAGTGGAAACTCCTCTTCTGACAGATTTCACGCACAGTTAAAGTCAAAAGAGTCAAAATTTGTGACCGTAAACGTCGGTCGGAAACATTTTACAACAAATTACACTCCAATATTGACCACGGCACCGGTTGAATACTATTAACGATCGAAAAATGGGACGACAAAATTTAAATGCATAACATCTAGAAGATTAATAGCACGAAATTGATCTAGAAGCTTATAAATGAAAATTGGAGACCACCTAGCCTACAAAACGGTTTTAATTTGATTAGGGGTGAATTGATTTGTTATAAAAATTGAATAGACGTAGTTTAGCCTACTTTCTACAGGAAATCCTCGTTCTACATTTTGCTAAATCAACACAAATTGGTCGAGTCGAAATGGTTTTAGTGAAAATTTTCAAAAATAGTTAGGTTTTGTAAATGCCAGTACAAATTTGTCCAACATGGTAAATATAATAAGCTTGAATGCAATTTGAACAATAATTTTAAATTTTTGATTTTAATTGATTCTTCACTTTGAATCAATTTTACGTGAGCACCAAACCCTAAATATACTGTTGCGAGCTGGCACCTGCGCACATCAAATGGGCTGCTGGCGTCACAGGATCAACGACCTGTGGAGGGCTAAGGGAGTCATTTCGAGGAATTGTGTCATATTGAATTGGCTGGAACCTTCCCATTCACTTGAGACAACATGTCGAGTTCCCAGAACCAGGGGGAAGGTTCGAGAACGTTCTTGGCCAGGCAGCAGGTATAAAACAGACCCAGGAACGGAATACATTCTTTATCTTGGACATGAAAAGTATAATCAAGTTGTTTCTATAACTATAAGGTCTTCATATTCCTGATGGAAACTACCCTGACTCAATCGATTTAGAGTTGAAAATTTGTTTAAGTGATAACCTACTCGCACGTTGAAGCCATTTTCAAAATGTTGTCATTATTCAGTATATGTAGGACAGGAAGGGTGATTATATTTTTATATTTATTTGATACTTGATTAATTGAAAATTGGAACTTGAAATATTTCAAATAAAATGTGAGTCCAAAATTTAGTGGAAAATGATGGAAAATGATACCCTACACGCCTAGGTACCAGAGTGGTTGAAATCACATTCAAAATGGGTAGATAGGTACTCATTTTGATCCATAACCTCTTCCGGTGGACTCCAATTGGTCCAGGACCCATCACAATGGATTCAGCGTCGCAAATTTAGTCCAAATGATACCCCACACGCCTAGGTACCAAAAATCCTGAAAACCCGCTTTCGAAATACCCATTTTGACCCACAACCTCATCCGGTGGACGCCAATCGCTCCGGGACCCATCTCAATGAATTCAGCGTAGCATATTTAGTGGAAAATGATACCCCACACGCCTAGGTACCAGAAATCTCGAAAACCCACTTTCGAAATACCATCGAAATACCCATTTTGACCCACAACCTCATCCGGTGGACGCCAATCGTTCCAGGACCCATCTCAATGAATTCGGCGTCGCATATCTAGTGGAAAATGATACCCCACACGCCTAGGTTCCAAAAATCTTGAAAACCCACATTCGAAATGGGTTGATAGGTACCCATTTTGACCCCCAACCTCATCCGGTGGGTGCTAATCGCTCCGGGACCCATTTCAATGAATTCAGCGTAGCATATTTAGTGGAAAATGAT
Source organism: Cyrtorhinus lividipennis (assembly GCA_019603395.1). Classification (NCBI taxonomy): domain Eukaryota; kingdom Metazoa; phylum Arthropoda; class Insecta; order Hemiptera; family Miridae; genus Cyrtorhinus; species Cyrtorhinus lividipennis. Next base: position 351,414 of record CM034009.1, read on the forward strand.
ACCCCACACGCCTAGGTTCCAAAAATCTCGAAAACCCACTTTCGAAATACCATCGAAATACCCATTTTGACCCACAACCTCATCCGGTGGACGCCAATCGTTCCAGGACCCATCTCAATGAATTCAGCGTCGCATATTTAGTGGAAAATGATACCCCACACGCCTAGGTTCCAAAAATCTTGAAAAACCCACATTCGAAATGAGTACTATAAACCCCATTTTGATCATAACCTCTTCGGTGGGTGCCAATCGTTCCGGACCTTCCACTTCGGGTTGAAGGCGCACAGATGAAAATATAAAGGTTCTGATCAGAGTTGATGTATAATAATGTGAACTGGTATAAACCTAACAAATGATTGAAAACGAGCTAGTAACCAAACCTTCTTAACCTGGCTTTTGCAACCTTCGAGAACTACGATACTTCGCTTCTTTTTCCAGCTGGAAACGCTTTATATATATAACCTTGATGATTAATGCCGAGGGTATCGCAAAACAAGTAATATACAACCTAAATGTAGGATTCTTCAACTAAAAATTCCCTCAACAATATCCAACCCTTGATCTTCTGACGAGGTTTCGTGGTCAAACGCAGCCACCAATTAGCTTCCACGTCAGGAATCTCGAAATTGGAGGGGATTTCCAGCCAGTCGGATTTCACAAGGGTTGGCAGGTTCCATTTGTAATGTGGTCAGAAGCTTGGGATCCTGGCCAATTTAAACTCAAGAGAACCAGATTTTACAGTTGACTGACCCAGTTTCCGCCCGCTGTCAAAATTTGTATTTATCTACGAGGGTGGATTGTGAAATTATACGTTTTATTTTTTAAAGCGTTACAATGTTGGTGTTATACAAAATCATAAAATTACAAATAAATAATTGATAGTGCAAAATAAATATACATCATCAACAACTTACAAGATAACACACCGCTAATGGAGAAAAAATTTGTTAATTGAGGAATACCGTCCTAGTCTGGTTACAATTGTTTAACCTCAGTCCAAAAGCATAGGGACTCACTCCAATCGATTCAGCGTCTCAAATTTAGTCGAAAATGATACCCCACACGCCTAGGTTCCAGAAATCTCGAAAACTCATTCATAATGGTTAGATGGGTAACCCTATTTTGACCCATAACCTCTTCCAGTGGGCGCCAATCGTCCCGGGACTCATCTCAATGGATTCAGCGTCCAAAATTTAGTGGAAAATGACACCCTACACGCCTAGGTAACAGAAACCTTGAATACCCACTTTTGAAATAGGTAGATAGGTAACCCCCATTTGACCCATAACCTCCTCCGGTGGGCGCCAGACGTCCTGTGACCCATTTCTTCGGCTTCAGCGTCCACAATTTAGTGGGAAATCATACCCCACATGCCAAAGTACCAGAAATCTCGAAAACTCATTTGAAATGGGTAGATAGATAACCCCATTTTGACCCATAACCTCCTCCGGTGGGCGCCAATCGTCCCGTGACCCATTTCTTCGGCTTCAGCCTGCCACAATTTGGTGTAAAATGGTACTCCACACGCCTAGATTGCCGAAAATCTCGAAAATCCATTTTTCGATCATCATATTGATGTATTGAACTGCAGAAATGGAATCAGATTTTCCTGAAATGTTGTAGATGCTCTTCACGTTTTCCTGATTACAGTAGATTTACGCAGGTACTCTTCAGCTTCTTCAGAAGATTCTTTTAGACTGTGATACATACTTTTTGTGAGCTCTCGCCAGCTGAATACAATGTTGAAACAAATTATGTCTTAGTAAAGTTATGCAAACTATAAATGGAAATTGTAGTAAGAATAATTGAACAAAATTGGTATAAAAATCGCATGATTTGTGGCCAGGTGGCTCCCGCAATTAGATCGAAATACGATTCAACCCTTGGAAAATTGGCAAGAAAAACAAAGAAAAATGAAGACGAACGAGCAAAAAAACCCCTGGGACCTATTTGAAGTGAGAGGGAGAATGAGGTTGAAAATGGGGGAGAGTCCCTTCTAATGGATTAAGGGGATTAATTAAACAAAAACAGGTTTCTCTCCTCGTAATCGAATTGAAGCCGGCGCCAGGGTTTCCACCCTGTCAGTATTAAATAAATAGTTAAAAATGAAATTTTGGGGTTA